>CAWUFW010008424.1:600000-889959 GCA_963921515.1 Calotriton arnoldi | reverse complement strand
CTGTTGGACCAGTGTACCAAACAGCTGTGGCTCTACCCTGAGGATCTCATCTACCAGGACTTCCAATTCACTATCTAGGAACTTTGGATTCTTCTTGGTGGGCATGGTGATGGGTGGTGGTGGTGAGTGATGTGTGTGTTGGTGTGCAAGTGAGGGTGTGTGAGTGTGTGTTTTGCTGGGTGTATGTGAGGGTGCTATTTGTTGAGGTGCTGATGGTGTGTGGCTTGTGTGATGGATGAGCTGTGAGTGTGTGTGTGGTTGCTGTCTGTTGGTGTTCTGTGCTGGCAGGTCATTTGAATTTGCAAAGGATCATGGTAGGGATTTGTGTCCTTTATATGGGTGGAGTTGTGGGTGTGTCTTTGTTCCCTGTTTCCCCCCAGTATTTATTGGCTTTGTAATTGCTTGTTTGGCCTTTTTTGTGTGTTTTTCCCTTTGTACTTTTTGTGCATGTAGGAGACGTTCTTCTGACCGAGTCGGACCCTGCAGTTGTCTCGTGCGAGCTTCTCCGAGTCGTTCACGCTGTGTTTGTGCTGTGTTTCATGTGCAGTACATAAGAAAAATGGTCCCAGTACACGATTGCATAGAAGAACCACAAAATTACATTGAATTAAACATAAATTACACAAACCATCTTATTCTTCATGTACAGTGTTGTTTAATCACACGGAACATACAGTAGTTCATAATATTTTCACTGATATTTATAAAGCAGTGCCCCAAGAGGGAAAGGTGGAGGTAAAGTGAATGAAGTGAGGATAGGGAAGTGAGTGAAACGGTGTACAATTCACATAATCAATTGTTATAAAACACAAAAGCGGCTCATAAAGGAGCCAGATCTTCTTATTAGGTACAAATGTTAGATAGCCATGATTGTAAACAGGGTCACAGTGATGAATCGCTGTTGGTCAAACTGGCTAGTATGGTAGATGTCGACGTTTCGACCCCTGAATAATAGTAGGTCAATGTATCCCTTACGTCGGGGTCTTCTTCAGGACAGGAGTGTAGGTTGGTGAATGGGGGCAGGTTATCATCAGTGGCCCATTCATTGGGCCTGAGGGGCAAGTGGGCGCGTAGGCTCCAAACTGTAGTAGGCGAGAACAAACACTTCAGCGCGTACTCAAAGATGCCTGAATTGGGGGTGGGCCACACAGGGTTAATCTCCTGGGCCCAGAAAAATTACTTGTGAGGTCAATGTGGAGGGCCAGATTGCTCCGTACTCAGTCGTTCTGTAACTCCAGGAAACGTCTCAGTTTGGAGCCTACGCGCCCACTTGCCCCTCAGGCCCAATGAATGGGCCACTGATGATAACCTGCCCCCATTCACCCACCTACACTCCTGTCCTGAAGAAGACCCCGACGTAAGGGATACATTGACCTACTATTATTCAGGGGTCGAAACGTCGACATCTACCATACTAGCCAGTTTGACCAACAGCGATTCATCACTGTGACCCTGTTTACAATCATGGCTATCTAACATTTGTACCTAATAAGAAGATCTGGCTCCTTTATGAGCCGCTTTTGTGTTTTATAACAATTGATTATGTGAATTGTACACCGTTTCACTCACTTCCCTATCCTCACTTCATTCACTTTACCTCCACCCTTCCCTCTTGGGGCACTGCTTTATAAATATCAGTGAAAATATTATGAACTACTGTATGTTCAGTGTGATTAAACAACACTGTACATGAAGAATAAGATGGTTTGTGTAATTTATGTTTAATTCAATGTAATTTTGTGGTTCTTCTATGCAATCGTGTACTGGGACCATTTTTCTTATGTACTGCTCTATACCCAGGTCCCAGTGACGTTTTGGGTTTACCCTTCTATGTAACCGTGTTTCATGTGCGGCGTACGCGTCGGTCACGGAGGATTGGGTTGCTTCGGCTCGCTGTTTTGTATGCGTGTCGTTCGTACGGCTTGTACTCCGTGCGACTCGGTCGGGTTTTCCACGCGTTGCATCGTACTGCGCGGGTCGGACTTCGCGGGTACGTTTTGTTCGGGTTCATTCCTGGTGCGTGTCGGTCGGTCGGTTCGATTCGCGTGGTTTTCCGGCCGGATAGCTGTTTTCCGCGCGGTTCGGTCGTTCGGCTTGTGTTCCGTACGAGTCGGTCGGATTTTGCACGCATTTCATCGTACTTTGCGGGTCGGGCTGCACCGGTACGTGTCGGTCGGAATAAATTCCCGATCCGAGTCGGTCGGTACGTTTTCCGGCCCGAATCGTAATCGGCCCCTATGTTTATTCATTTTTTTTCCTACCATCTCTAGGTTTTTTTGCTGCTTTGCAATGATATTATAGAGGCTCAGGGACATATTTTGTTTCTTCTGCCTCTGTGCTGCCTGTTCCTTGTTACTGGCGCCTATGTGTCCATGATTGACTGCCTTCTTCCTCTTACAATGAGGGGTAGACACTCCTGGAGATGTACTAGACTGTTTTGTGTCCCCAAAAGAAGCCCAGGTACTGGGCGCCTTCCATTCCTCATATAGTCTTCCTATACATCTGTATCAAATGGGTAGCCATCTGGATCCTTTCATAGCGGGCCTTTCGGGATACAATTTATTTAATTTTCACCAGCTTTCACACTAGCTACATAAATGATAGACAAAAAATACATATGAGTATGCAACATTTCCAAATATGTATTTGTAAAACAATACAATGTCAACATGCCAAATACATACATGCTCTACCTTCTCATTTATGTCGTAAACTCTGAAATGAAACAGGATGCAAAGGTCTAGCCACATCAGCTTGCATAGTACAACACAATACTATATAGTACAACACGATACATGTCAGTTTGCTGTATTCATGCTACTCACATGGTCATACCAGTAATGTGAGTCATAGAAACATATTTCATGACATATATACAGCACACACTATGGTGTTGCAACATGTCAGGTCCTTCTGCATCCAGAACACACAACATTTACAAATGAATATCCCACATTGTCTGTGAGCACTGGCAAATTCATGTCCATGTTACCCCAACATATATGCATTCATTGAAGTCTAAGTGGTTAAACAAGCATCACGTGGTGTTGTATCTAGGTCGAATATACAATATTGGGGACCTACATACACATGTGATAAACATAGCGCAGCAACTGCAATAGATTTACCCCATTGGCTCGAAGGTACAGGCCAACAAACGTTAACGTTTTTCATGACCTTTGATGATGAGTATCAGTAACCCACTCTTTCACTATCTCACGGCATTGTTACTTACGTTCTCACTACTCTTAGCCAGCACATATCACAGGATTCAAATAATGGCTTGGGCTTTTGTGTATCCATGCTAACAGGCATTACCAATATTTATTTGACTACGTTCTGATGGAGCTACGACAAAATACCACATATAATTATAGTATACTCCATTCATATTTGTCAGAAGGATGATCCTACTCATGGTGGTTTGTGACATAGTTAGTAAACGTCTTACATTAATAGCTTTGTATCAAACACATAAGTGTGTTGTCCCTCCTTTCAGCAAAGGTCAAGGATGCATATCCTTAATGGTGCAGAGACAGAATATCGAATAAAAAATATCGAGTTGCACAAATATCGAGTAAAAAATATCGTGGTTCAGAAATATCGACAGCAAGAATATCGTGGTCAAGAATATCGACTTAAGGTAAGTAATATTGATTTTAAAAATATCCAAGTGTTTAATATCGTTAGCAAAAATATAGTTGTTAAAGATATCGTTTTTCTAATTAATGTAATGTATTTTAGTATATATTTTAAATGTATGTGATGTATGTTTTTTTGTATAAGAATTGTTTGTATTTTTATTATATGTGTTACATTTTTAGTAGTTATTAAAAAAACTTATTTGAATTTTGCGTTTTTAGTTCCGTAGTGGGCTGTGGGTTTATAGGGGAACAGGGTGGGAAGTAATTTAATTATATTAAATTAATTGATTATTTTTTATTTATTAATATTTGTTTAATTGAGATGTTATAGTGTTAAATGTGTAAAGTAATTTATTCTTAATTAAGTAATAATTGGTTGTTTATTAATAATAATTAATTGGTAATTAATTATGGTAATTGTGTAATTAATATTAGGTTTGTGTTGTGGTGTTTATAGGTGTAAAGGGTGGGAAGTAATTTATTTTTAATTGATGATTTAATAATTGGTTGTTAATTATTGTAATTAATTAATTGGCAATTAATTGTGGTAATTGTGTAATTAATTTTAGGTACGTGTTGTGGTGTTTATATGTGTAAAGGGTGGGAAGTAATTCATTTTTAATTGATGAATTAATAATTGGTTGTTAATTAATTTTAATTAATTAATGGTAATTAATTATGGTAATTGTGTAATTAATTTTAGGTGTGTGTTTTGGTGTTTATATGTGTAAAGGGTGGGAAGTAATTTATTTTTAATTTATGAATTAATAGTTGGTTGTTAATTAATTGGTAATTAATTATTGTAATTGTGTAATTAATTTTAGGTGTGTGTTTTGGCGTTTATAGGGGTAAAGGGTGTTAATAGTTTATTTATTTTTTATTAATAATTATTTGTTAATTGATATTAATTCAATTAATTACAAATGTATTAAGGTAATTGTTTAATTAATTTTAGGTGTGTTTTGTGGTGCTTATGGGGGTAAAGGGTGGGAAGTAATTTGTGTTTGATTAATTAGTATATAGTTGTTAATTAATGTTAATTATTTGATATGTATTTGGGGTAATTGCTTATTTTTTCTGTGTTGTTTTTACTTTTAAAGGGGTAAAGGGTGGGTATTAAATAAATTGTAATTGCTTTATAATTAGTTGTTAATAGTAATAATTTTTAATTTAAAAATAAGTTTTAATTGTGTTTTATTATTTTATAGTTTAATTTAGGTGCGTGTTGTGGATATAATAGTGTTAAAGTGTGTGTAGTTATTGAATGTTTATTCGTTTTTTTTATTAATAATATTTTTTAATTGGTTATTAATTATGTTAATTATGAAAGAACATTTAATTTAAAATGTTGAAGTGTTTTGTTATTGGTGTGGGTTTATAGGGTAGGAAATAAAATAAATACATTTATGTATTTATTAATGTTTTTGTTTGTAAATATTTTCTAGTTTAAAATATTTTTTTTAAATGTATTTATTATTTTATTTTATATAATATTTGTAGGTTTTTGTTATATGCAATTAATATTATATGTTTTCTTTTTATATATTTAATATTATTTATTTATTTTTATAATGTCTTACATTTTTTTATATCTATATATATTTTTTAATTTTTGAGTGTGAATAGTAATTTTTGCCCCTCCGCTATACAACGCTTTCCCTACTGTTGCACTCACTGGAGTGGGAATAGTAAATTTTGCCCCTCCGCTACCCAAAGCTTTCCCTACTGTTGCACTCACCGGAGTGGGAATAGTAATTTTTACCCCTCCACTATCCAACACTTTCCCTACTGTTGCACTCACCGGAGTGGGAATTAAAATTGTTACCCCTCCACTATCCAGCACTTATCCTACTGTTGCACTCAGTGGGGTGGGAATAGTAATTTTTATATCTTCGCTATCCAACACTTTCTCTACTGTTGCACTCTTTGAACTGGGAATAGTAATTTTTGGCCCTCCGCTATCCAACACTTTCCCTACTGTTGCTCTCACTGGAGTGGGAATAGTAATTTTTACTCCTCCGCTATCCAACACTTTCCCTACTGTTGCACTGACTGTATTGTGAAATTTAAGTTTAAATATTTTATAATAGTTTAAAGGCCCATTACGATACCGGGCGTAAAAAAATCCGCCACCCATGAAAGCGGCAAAAATCCGCCCGCACACACCGTCTGAACACCGACCACGCCATTACGAATACACAAACCGAAAACCGCCATCGGCGGAAAACCACACAAGATACCGTCCGCCCTCGTCCGAGTCGGAGTCAAACCGCCCGCCACGGACGGAAACACGCACGACAACACAAAACCGCCCGCCCTCACGGCCGACACACCGCACGTGAAATTACGATCGCACCGCCATGAGCGCGGGTAAACCACAAATATACCGCCCGCCAGCGCAAACAACGCCGATGAGAATTGACACGGCAGAAGCCATGGCGCCCACGTCCCTGCACAGAAACCATCCGCTGACAAAAACAATCGCACACAACATGGCCAACAAGTCCACACAGCAAGGCACGCACAAATACACAAGCACAGTACACATCCCGAAAACACCCCCCTGGACAAACAAAAAATACAAAGGCCAGAACACCAGACACAACACACCTGAAAACAACAGACCATGAGGACACACCCACATAGGTAAGTACAAAAGCAGCACTCCCACAGACCACAACCCCTTGCAACATTGCAAACTAGAGAGGAGAGGAGAGGACACAGTGACACAGCAAGGACAGCAGCACACCACAGAAACGCACACATCACAACCACCACCACCACCACCACCACCAAACACCGGCACCACAAACCCCCTGCACATTACACAACACACACCGCACCAGCACCACAAACACCATGACACCACAAAGAATGCCCAAGTTCACGCCCATTGAGCTGACGGTCATGGTCGACGAGATTATCAAGGTGCACCCACAAATCTATGGGAACCTGGTCCAGCACACACCACTAGCCACCAGAAACAGAATGTGGAACCGGATCGTAGACCAGGTCAATGCAGTCGGGACCCTGCCCAGGAACAGAGTTGAAATCAACAAACGGTGGAATGACGTCAAGAGCCTGGTCAAGAAGAAGGAGAGCAAGAACAGAGAGCTGGCTGCCGTCACTGGCGGAGGGAATCCCGCGCTCTTCAAGACCTTCAAAGCGTGGGAGGAGAAGGTGCGAGTCATTATACATCCGGAGATCCTCGCCGGATTAGCAGGGGAGTGGAGGCTGGTAAGTACAAACTAATGTATACCAGCACACCGCTATGTACTCACATGCACTACCACCATGCCACAGCTCCCAGGGACAAACACCCCCATGTCCAGCACACAATACACAACACATCACACACACATGCAACAGACACCACCACACACAGCCCAAACCTAACAACTGTAAGATACGTGGGGGCATGTGTACACTCAGCCAGCCACGTAACCACCAACAGGTCCCCAAGTATGCCAGAAGCGCCACAACGAGCACCCACCACACCCATGTGTCCGCCATAGCTGCACTAACCGACAAGTAACAGGTAAGTGGCAGGAACACAAAGTGCAGTGGGTGGGAGGGTGGACAGCTCAAGTACAACACACACCAGGCCCCTAGTCCCACAGCACAGCAAGGAGGAGCATCCCCACCCACACCCACGTGTCAGCCACCGCAGTGCACACCGACAGCCGAAAGGTAGACATCACGGTCCACAACAATCGGTGTCAGTGGGTGTCCAGCCATCACCACGACCCACAACACCGCCCCCACCCCCACAGACCTGCAACATGGAGCACCCCCGCTTAGAACCATGTGGCATCCAGTACAGTGCACGCACGAACAACCTGCAGGTGGGAAACTGGACAGGGCTGGATTACTGGAGGCATGAGGACCGTAACACGACCAACACATGGGACATGTTACGTAGCAGACGAACACGCAGCACCGCCCACTGTCACGAACAAGTGAACAATGTGCACACGGACATGAACCACAGACTCACACCCCACATGACCCATCACAGACACAGCAACACCCAAGGAGCCACGTCTGCATGCACAAGCCACACTGAATATAGTACCACACGGCAGCCACTGTGCAACCCATCACACACAACCGAAACACCATTGAAGTCCTGTCCATGTAGCCCCTACTGCCTGTCAACCACACACCCCACAACTACGCCTATGTAAGACAAACAACACTAGACGCAACAGAGCGGAACAACATAAATGCACACGAACACCACTGAACCCATCAAACACACAGACACACCATGCACATACAACATACCATCCATCCCATCCGTCAGCCCCAGTCTCATGAAAGGCATGTCATCCGCACAGCTGCCACACATACAGCAGTCACGCTAAGATACATGCCCATGACCAACCATTTGCCAGAAGTCAATGAAGCGCACGCCACACTGTGAGCAACAACACACAACATGGGCCACACCCCCGAGCACTGCAGTGATGCACATGGCACAGGGCAGCACGCACACCAAGGAGATGGGACAACTGCAATACGTCGGGTGGCACACAACCATCACACACTCATAACGATGCGTCCAATGCCATGTCCAGTAATCACAACAGACAGCAAATATGCAGGGTATGTCAGGCATGCACACACCTCAGACCATGCACTGTCATGCTGCCACAACACATGTCACGTTCGGCACCCATGGCTCACAGCATGTAGCCCAAAAGCATATTCCATCCCAAATGCGTTTCTGGGGCATGACCCCCATGTTGCCATATGCGTTCCTAAGCGTTCCATTTGCACCCCAAAAGCATATTCCATCCCAAATGCGTTTCTGGGGCATGACCCCCATGTTGCCATATGCGTTCCTAAGCGTTCCATTTGCACCCCAAAAGCATATTCCATCCCAAATGCGTTCCTGGGGCATGACCCCCATGTTGCCAAATGCGTTCCTAAGCGTTCCATATGCACCCCAAAAGCAAAGTACAAACCAGACCCAGGATGGGCCTGGAGCCCGCATACACCAGAGTCACAATAAGTAGGAGCACAGCAACACACCCATCGGCATAGCCAATCCGTCCCATGCCACATGTGCACAGCACACAGTCCCATTGCCAAGCACACACAACAACAGATTGTACAGCCACACACCCGCCTCCGGGACACACGTGCACGAGAGTGCACGAACGGAGAATGTCAGACAACCAATACAGACTTCGCCAGGTGCAACACAATAACAAATCTCATTCTCTCCACAGGTGACGAACTGCTGGATGCTGGGGATGGAGACAGCAGCCAGCACAGCCAGCCTACAAGCCCCCAACGAGGACACACGGATGTGGAGGATCTGTCCTCCTCTTCGGACACGGACCACCAAGCAGGCCCATCTAGTGTGGCAGGGCCCAGCCGCTCCCCAGGACCCCTCCTACCCACCAACCCATCATCCAGGGCTGCTGAACATTCCCAGCCCCCTGCTGCCACTGTCGTTGCGGCCACACCCACGGTCATTGCGGCCACACCCACGGGCATTGCGGCCACACCCACGGTCATTGCGGCCACACCCACGGTCATTGCGGCCACTACCACTGCCGCAACCGCCACCACGTCTTCGCTGGCCCCAGCCCCAGCGCAGGTGGTGGCCCGGACGACTGGATCCACCCTGGGAGCCAGGGTGAGGACCGTGGTGAGCAATGTGGCTAGTGGGCAGGCCGGTGGCAGCAGGACTGGTAGGAGGAGCAGGGTCAGGGAAACGCCAGCCTCCCCTGGGAGCCATGCCCTGCCTCAAATGGCCAGAGTCCTTGGGGCCTATGAAGAGGCCCAAGGACAATGGGCCAGGTCAGCTACAGACACGCGTGAGGTGCTGGGGGTGCTGAGGTCCATGGACGCCCGTATGGGCCAACTCGTGGACCTCATGGGCCAGCTGGTGGTGGCGGTGAGGTCACAGCCAGGGACAGCAGCTCCCCCTCCGCCACCACCTGCCGGGGCGCAGGGTCGAGCAGCAGTGTCCAGTTCCCCTGCGTCCACAGCCAGTGAGCACACCTCAACCACCAGCAGGTCGCAAGCAGGCACCCCCTCGCAAACGTGGAAGGGGCCGTCCGAAGTGGAAACAGATCTCCCGGGAGGACTTCGCACGCTCCAGACGCAAGTGAGGCAGCCAGCCAGCCTTCCTTGACCACCCACTGCATTGACTTGGACTACGATCCCACTCCACACAGCCATCTGGATGGCATGTGTGTGTTGGACTATGGACATAGAACCAGTGGGTACACCCTGAGCATCACGCAGCCATGACCGACAGCTCATTGTCACTGCACGCACCACTTTTGTCATCACCTTACACACAATCACATGTCACAGTTTGAAATAAATGCACCTCTTCCACAAACTGCTGTCTGTGCCCTGTGTTTTAATTGTACGGAATACAACGGCCACCTTGAGCGGAACGGCACCTGATGCGTGGCATGGCAATGGAACCGGAGGGCCTGTAGGGACCTAGGGGTGGGAGACAGAACAGGAGCACATTCAATGAGTGTGTCACACACCCATCACACAGTACATGTCAACAAATACAAGCAATGTACACACATCGCACAGAGCAATAGGGCACAATGCCACAGCCACCATCAGTGGCATACTAACCTGGGCATGGAGCGTTGACACACAGCACGCAGTGAACAAAAGGCCACCCTGACACAGCACACACACACCTGCACAAATACAGACACATCAGCCGTCGTACATGGACACTCACCGTTAAGTGAAGTAGCGGGCGATGAGCTGCTGGCGCACATTCCCAGCTTCCTCCTCTCCGCTGTCCTCCTCACTCGAGCTGTCCTGGTCTGCGGGCTGGGGCCCTGGTTGATCTCCGTCATCCACAATGAGGGGGATCTGCTTCCGAATGGCCAGATTGTGCAGCATGCAGCACGCCACCACTATCTGGCACACCTTCTGTGGGGAGTACGCCAGCGCACCCCCGGTGCGGTCCAGGCACCTGAACCTGGACTTGAGGAGGCCAAAGGTACGCTCGACCACACGTCTGGTCCTCCCATGTGCCTCATTGTAGCGATCGTCTGCTGGGGTGCGAGGATTCCTCAATGGACTGAGCAGCCATGCCCCATTCGGGTACGCAGAGTCACCTGGGTGTGAGGGACACAGAGAACCGTTGCTATTCCAACTGGACAGGGGACAGCATCGCACAACCAGCACGCTACACCACTCCACATACTCACCGACAATACAGCCACGATCCTGTTGCAGATTGGACATCAGTCGTGGCAAGATGCTGTTGCGCATTACGTGTGCGTCATGGGCCGAGCCTGGGAACTTTGCACACACGTGGGTTATCACCATGTCCGCAAGGCACACCACTTGCACATTCAGGGAGTGCGTGTGCTTCCTGTTGCGGTACAGGTGCTCAGTGGCCTGTGGTGGAACAAGGCCAACATGTGTGCAATCAATGGCACCAACGACGTGTGGGATCCTGCCAAGGGCATAGAATGCACCCTTCACTGCCGCCAATTCACGAGCCCTGGGGAATCTGATGTACCTGTTTCGGTACAGCATCATGGCTGCCAGTACATCCCTCAGCACCTTGCTGAACATGGGCTGGGACATCCCTCCTCCACTGCCCACTGTGTGCTGGAATGACCCAGTGGCGAAGAAATGCATGGCGGCCATCACCTTAGCCGTGGGGGTGAATGCTGTCGGATACACCCTGCGGGGACGGAGATGGGGTTCCAACATGGCACACAGTCGATGCAGGGTTGGCCTGTCCAGCCGAAACTTCCTTATGACCTCAGTATCCTCCATGTCCGCCAGCAATTGGTATGGGCGGTCAATGTTCGGTCTCCGCCTAGGGAAGATGGCAGTGGACACATGTCAGAGCAACACAACACATAGCAATTTCGCATTCACATCACTGACATGACTGAGCAAGCACATGAGTCACAGCCCAGCTGTCAAGCAGGGACGGCACGGCCACAATACACTTACACAGGTCTCCCACCAATGGCAATGGCTAGTGATGCAAACCACTGCCATGGTCATGCACATGGGGATCTAGGCCCCAATGACTTGCGGGGCGTGCTGATGGGGACTGACTGCATATTCGTCAAGCGGCAACGCCACGGCAACATGAATGTCTGCTGAGCATGGCACTGCTTCCGAGGCTGGATGAGTATGGCACACGACGACGACGATGTGGGCACAGGCTGAGCGGCCAAAACAAGTGGGACCTGTGGCACGAGGGGATATGAGACAGTAGTAGGTGTCAGCACTGCACCCTATGTACAGCACTGTACGGATCACACCTCCCGAAACATTGACAGGTGTCCACATTGACAGCCCCATGCCAAGACGGCTGTGTGCTTGCAGTCACACGTCACAGGTGAGAGGTTACATTGCACGTGCCAGGTGGCAGACGTACATAGTGGGAGCTATCATGTGTGTGCATGTGTCTCCTGTTCAGGATCCACCAGATGGGCGCTGACTCTGTACTGACCATTGGACACAGCATGTTCCGTGGAAGGCTTGTGTGTGTGGGATGGTGGCACTGGATGTGCCTCCGTTGGGTGGGGGGCCATGCACAGGGCGGGTACGTCGATGATTGCGCATTGTTGGTCACGGTGGGTGCACCCACTAAGATGTGTTGCCCTGTGTACAATTCCTATGTCCGCATGATGATGGACTGTAGATGTGGGCAGACTACACATTGGTCGATGTGCTGTCCATGTGCATGTGCCTTCACACCAGGCACAGCTGCCCCTGCACATGTGACCCCTGCTGGACTCGCTGCTGGGTCTGTGGAGCTGATGCACCTTCTGTGCGTGGGGCGGACAGCTCACCTCACTTCCCTCATTGCGCATGTCATGACTTTGCCGCAGGTGACATGGATCATGGAGGGCCCACATGTACGCGTGGGTAGGCTACACATGTTTGTTCACTGGTCGCCACCCCCAGTCAGTGTTTCGAATGGGAAGGTTGTTGTGCTGGTGGTATATTCGATGTGGCGGATGGGCGGGCCTAGGTGCGGGCTTACATTCCGGACATGGGGGGGTAGTTGGATTGGCGACTAGTTGCAGTACACACGGGACACGTCTCTTCCTTTCCACATCTGGGTCATCCCTTGTACTCACTGACAGTGATACAGTCATCTTCGCCCCAGCCCTCATGTCCTCCCCTCGCTCCCCCAATATGCATGTGCACCTGCGAGGCTAGCGCTTGCACAGGCAGCCCCAAGCTCGCACCAGAGAGGGCAAGGAGTGTATGTGTGGGTCCAGTTGCACGAGTGGGCTGTCTCAGGGTATGATGTGTGGCGGGACGCCGTCCACCTGCGTGGTGCCCCAAATGGAGACCCGGCCTGCATGGACTATGCATCACAGTCTTCGCCTTCCGGATCCGCCACCTGCGACACCCAGTGGCAGTGGCTGCCCTTGCGGCCAGGCCGCGTCCGTCTGTGACTGATGGCCCACACATTCACTCTTTGGCCTCTCTGGGGAGGGCTCGGGGGTGGTGGCGCACGCGCTTGCACTTAGTCGCAATGGCATGTGGCGTGGTTGGTATAATGGGCAATGGATGGGATGGTGCGAGCCACCTCCCGTGACGTCAGTGCTGCTCGTGCTGAGGTGCGTCCCCCCTACACTTCCATTTGACTTGTGCCATGCTACACGTTGAGGTTCTATTGCCTGCGTGATATGACCAGGAGGAGCGCGAGGAGACCTCTCACACACCATGCTCCACTGCCATCCCGTGCCCTGTATCGCCTGTGCGGATTGACTATGTTGGGGTTACACCTGGTCGACTGGGGCTGTGTGTGCCTTGTCAAGGGGCATGGCGGGCGCACAACAGGATCCAGCTAGTCCACGGAGGGTGGGCTGACGTGTGCGCCTGGTTCCGCATTGTTCGTGTGCCCGGCTGCTGTGCACACACGTGTTCACTTCCCCCCGACAGGTGTCCTCTCACAATGCCCAGGGAAGCGGTGGTGTACTGTTCATGACCCCTCCCAACACGGCGTGCTCCAACTTGGCATGTGCGCATCTACCCGTCGCACCCACCCACCTGAGCACTGCGTCCATACGACTTCACACGACACATGTGTGTCTTCCACAGTAGTGCTACTCATTTGCGTTGACATCCAATACCAGTGGACTACATGGTCATGTCACGACTGCCGTGTACTTCACATACTCTCATCCTCTCTCATTCGTACTTGTGAAATGAGTCAGCGGAGACAGTTTTGGTTTCAAACATTATATTGAGTCTTCTGTCCTCTGTGATGCAGTATAGTGGACACTACTGGCAGCGGAATACATGTTGAGGATATACTGAGCATGATTACAAATGGGATAGGGTGTGGGGTTACATGTGATTGGCTGTTGCATGTGGGATGTGGGCTTCAGAGTTACATCTGCTTGGCCAAGGCTGTGCTAATGTACATTTACGTATAGCTGCGGAGCTGCGGACTTTGACACAGACGGTATACAAGTAGCCTACCAGACCGCTTGGCATCATGGGCACAGTCCATCTCAGTTCCATGTGACAGGTTTGCTGCGGTTGTTCCTCATGCACGCGTGCATGTGAGATGACATCAGGGCATGTGCTTGCGTGCATGCAGCGGCGTGCCACTTGTTGTTGCAATGTGGTGGTTACTGGACATGTCACAGTCACTGGGGTCGTGTTGTTGTTGTTTGCACTTGTCGTCCGTGCAAAGGTCCTGGTATGGGATTTCCGGGGCGGGGGTGGGAGGGGTGCAGCACCCACAGACTCCAGGCGACCTATTCATGTCCACTGAGCGGTGTGTGTGTCCATGGGCGCTGGATCCATGTCGTGTCCTGGTTGTTCGTGCAGTTCCGTCCATGTGGGTGCGATACACAGACCCCATGCCACTGCCTCCCACGATGCATGCGGTGTTCCTGGATGTGATGGGGAACAGTGTGCATGTCCCGGTCATATCCGATGTCATGGCGATGTCGTTGATGGTGTGGTAATTGTTGCCGGTCGTTTGGTATGGCTGTTGTGGTGGTGACTGGCCAGTCCGTGCGGAAGCTAAGCATGGGTGCGGGGTTGGACATCATAGGTCAATCGGGGAACCTGCGTTGGGGTCCGACGAATTTACAGGTTGTCAGGTATGCGATGCCGTCCAGCAGGGCTTCCATGTCATTGGTGGTGTTTATGTTTGCCAGCCAATGTAGCGGATGGTGGCTGTCAAGGTGTTGTTCGTAAGTTGTCCCTTGGAGGACCATGATGGGGCATGCTGGGTGACATTCGATGTAGCTGTGCTCGATGATCCGTCGTGTGGAGGCACAGTGGTCCCATTTCAGTGCGGGTGCGATGTTGGCCACATACGCCATGCCCCCATAGGCAGAGCAGGCCCTGTCGTGTGCGTCCAGAGGGAGGAATAGTGCTAGCAGGTCCGCCTTTAGACATGCCGGGTTGGAGAGACACATCTCCACGGGATGCTGGTAGGGACACCTCCGACAGTAGAAGACGGGTATGACGCAGCTGAACAATGTGATGCGGTAAGTCAGTCGGTAACTGACGTTCAGCAGGGACAGGAGTTCGCATCCCAATATATGTATCAGGTTGGTTTTGTACAGCTTGACCTGTCCGGCGTAGTTGGGTAGGTGTGTTGCGGTTGCCATTTTGCAGCGGTGCGTTGTGGTGGCGTGCTCCGGCTGTGTGTGCAGTCTGCAATGTGCACGCTCCGAGGTTGCTGTGAGCTCTGTGTAGTCGTAGGGAGACAGGACTTGTGTTCTGTTGGCTTGTGCGGAGGACACGGGCCCTCATCCCACATGCTTCTCAGACAGTTCAAGGTCAGTGATGTGTGACTCCTTCCAATTAACTTGCATGGGGCCGACATGGGGGAGTGTTTTCTTTATTCTTTCCCGTCCGTTGTGTTCTTCTGTGATATGCGCTATCTGCCCTGTGGTCGGTCTCCTCTGCATGCCTGTGTTGGTCTTTTATTGGACAATGGCTGTATTCACCGGCTTCTTTCGTAGGGCTGTGGTTTCGGAGTTGGAATGGAAGGTCATTCAGTGCTGTCTGCTCTCCCTTGTGTGGGCGGCAGGCTGCCTTTCCGCTCTGCGTTGGGCCTTGTGTGTGAGTGTTATTCTTGGGCCACCTGTTGTCGGTCCCCGGGCTCTTTGGTGTTCCGTTTTGTATGTCTTGTTCATATGTGCAGGGTGGTATGGGTGTTTCAGTGTGGTACTGGCGTTCCTCTTCCCGAAGAGAGCCCTGCTTCTCCTAGTTGGTGTTGCCGCCGCTGTGTGCTTCGCCATGTTTGTTGCACTGGGGTGTGTCCTGCTGTTGCGTGACTTCACTGACATGTGTGCGTCGGTTGTGTGACGTTGGGTGTTGTCCGTGAATTGGGCGTTGGGGACATGTCTGTGGCAGGCCTGTCACGTGTCATGTGCGTTCGGGGTGGGGCTGGTGTGTGTGCTGCTTGGTTGTGTCCCTGTGTCTGTGTGCGACGCATGCATGGCGCTGCGGTTGGCCTCTGCGTTGTGCGCATGTGTGGCAGCGTCATCGCCGCTTTGGGGCCGTGACGGGGTGGTTGGTTCCTAGTCCCAGGTGGTGTGTACACATGTGTTACGAGATGTTACAATTTGGCCTGTGTGTCATATGTGGGTGCTATGGTAGATGTGTTGTGTACACGCGGGGGTGGGGGTTGTCCGCTTTTTCCGCCCTTGCACTGTGTGCGCTGTTTGCGTGCACTTGTTGTATGTGTGCCTACCTGCGTCTTCGCGGTACGTTGCGTCCTTGGTGGTGCATCAGATAGAGCATAGGGAGGGCCTGCAGTGCTGGATTCATGCTCGGGGGTGCCGCTTCTTCGGTGTCCGTGCTCGGCGTTCGTGTTACCGCTTCGGTTTGACGTACGGTGTCTCTTAGCCGTGGGTTCAGTTTGTGTGCGGCATCGTAATTTGTACGCCGGGCGGTACGTGTTTCGTCGGACGGTGTGTGTCAATTGTGCTGCGCCGCTACGTGTACGGGCGCACTTTGATGGCGGACGGTGTCGCTGGCTTGCCGGCGGTGTTTGGCTGACTTTTCGCATCGTAATCGGGCGGGCGTGTGGACTGCTGCGTGCAGGCGGTGACTGGTGGTTTTTGCATCCGCCAGCACGGCGGTAGTGCTTCCGCCCGACATCCTAATGGGCCCCTTAATGTTTTAATTTATTATAGATTTTTGTTTTTTTTATATTTTATATTATTAATATATATTTTTATTTTTATATAATTTTAAACTTTTAACATAAATTAAAAATAATAGTTTATTAATTGTTTTAAAGTAAATATATATGTATAAATGATTATGTTTGTGTGTTTATCTTTTTTATTAAGTTTATTTGTTATATTTTATAAAATTTTGTATATTACATTTATTTTATTTTGTTAAAATTATATTTAACATTTAATATATTTAATATATATTATTTTATTTTACATTTATATAAAAGTCGATATTTTATACATCTATATTTTTTACATCAATATTTTTTTATCAACATTTTTGTACTTACCTGTTTAAGTATAGGAGTCAATATTTTTGTTGTCTATTTTTTTTACTTGATATTTTTTACATCGATATTTATTACATTGATGTTGTGTCAGTCAACCATCCTTAATCACATACATAATGCAGCTTATAATGCTGCAACACTTACACCATGGACCTACACTTCCTGTGTATGGGCTGTACAGCATACAGTGCAGCATCTATAAGACATATTTCATGGCACACACATCATGTTAACATCTAAACATTACATTATCAGAAGAAATAATGCAAGTATATAAGAATAGTAATATGCAGGATGTTGTATAGAGCCTCACACATACAGCGGATTTTGCCTTCATTTCATGATATGGACATATGGCAACAAGCAGTACTGCTACAGGCCATGTGTAGACATGTTAGGAATTCTCATTAGAGAGTGCATACAGTAGACCTATAGTTGTCTATATTTTTTTTGTATAATAAGGCCACAACTGGAAAGGGTGACTATCTGATGACTATCCACAATAGTGCACATACCATACGTTGTAGTAGGTAAACATGAAGAAAGAATACCATATATGTAATAAGTCAGACACAGACATCTACTAGGGGCCTGATTCCGATCTCGCTCGGAAGGGCTTTTGACGCCATCCGTCAGGAGCAAGTCCGAGTCGCGCGTGCGATTTCCGACCGACTCGTCCCGCCGTACGAGCGAGCAAGTACGATGTGAATATCGCCTCACGCTCCGAGTGACTCTTACCTGTCAGCGAAGCCCTCAGGACGACAACATGGCCGACTCATACAGCGCAATGGGTCCGATTTCCAAGCGACCAAGTACGATGCGCGCGTCGAGCAGCCAGATCGACTTGGAGCCTCCGACTCGAAAAAGCTTCGGGAAGCAGACTTCGGTGGGCCGTAGTAGGCCCCCCTTCACACGTAGCCTTACGAGTCGGTCACAGGGGGGACCCAAGGGCCCCCCCGACACATGCATGCACGGTGCGGAGGGCACCGAGGCGTCCCAGCGACAGGGGGCGCCCTTTTCCGCGACGTACCTTTTTTCTGTATGGGAGCCTATGTACGCAATGTACATCAGGCTCACATAGACGTCAATGGGACTCCGAGCGACCCGAGTCCATCAGCGCGTACTTGCATCGTACTCGGGCGCTCGGAGCCCAGGAACATGAGTTGTTCGGAAAGCTCTACGGGACCGAGTCGGCCGTAGGGCTTTCCCAACGAGATCGGAATTGGGCCCTATGTGTTGTGAATGGCTATATAGCAAGTGTTAGTGATAGTAGTAATGACATTCTTTCAACAATTCTAATATGATACATACATCTGCTAAGCATCTACGAAGGGAGAGGTCGATATGCTTTGTCATACTTAGAGAAGTATTAAGTATTTGAAAGAGGTAACATTTTTAATAACAATACTATTCACTCTCCATGGAACAGAACAAGTGGCAACATCATGTAATTTTGTTAAGTGCACTTTACACTTGTCATTTGTCATATGTCTACATGGATTTGTATTACCACTATGCTGCACAGCCTATGTAAATCCCTGAGAAGCTATAAGTATCCTTTCATGTTAATTGGATATTTATTTATTTATAAAGTTTTATATAGCGCGAACATGACCTTAGAGGGTATCAGAGCACTTTACATTACAATATTCAGAAACATTAGCTGGCTGAGGGGGTAATATACATACATTCAATATTCGACATTCAATACAAAAAGAGGTAGACAGTGGTAGATAAGATAACATATGTTGCTAACAGTAACATATGATTTAAAGTTTTAGGATGTGAATTTGTTCATTAGAAGCATTTTCACTTCTTTTTTGAAGGAGGAGGAGGAGGAGGAAAGGATTCTGCGTACATCTGGAGGTAAGGAGTTCCAAATTTTCGGTGCAATACCAGAGAAGGCTCTGCAGCACATTCTCTTTTTGTGGAAGGATGTTATCTTGCATTGTCACGCACATAAATGTATGTCAAAAGTCATTGTGCGTAAAAGAGAAGGCAAATTAAGAAACATCAGCTTGTAAATGGTGGTGTTTCTTACCGCGCCTATCCTGACCATGTGACAGTTGTTAAGGAAACGCAAGATCTGCTAACTGATATAATACCACCGTACTATTTTACTGTACGCCCTACTGAATCACAGGTTGCAGATATAATCCACATAATCAAAAATGGTTGGATAATTTCATTTTGTAAAAGAAATTAGTGTTATTTTATCTTGTAACCCTTCCAAACTAAATATTTCATACCCTCAATGATTCTTTGTCCACATTTTTAGATTATCCATTTTTTCAGCAGTTCACTTAAAATTACATGTATCCCTCAATAGGTATCACTGACAGCTGAATCCCCGCAGACACTCAATTTTATCTGTGAATTACACATGCAAAAGTGAATCTCAGTTATTGATATGCACATCAAAATATTTTATAAGTTACTAGACTATGTACTTCATAATTTTATGATGTCAGAAAGTGTATACATACCAACAGGCCCGGCGATCTCTAGCCCCAGTAGGTCCAGCAAGTTTGCCTCTCTTGCGGCCACATCTGCTCATTGATGCTGCAGTTGGTGTATGGTGCGGTCCATCCTTGGGACAGTGAGCAATAGTTTTCTGACGTGAGTCCAGAGCATGCAGCACTCTTTATAAAAACAATCCTAGAGTTCTTCCAGGACAATGCCCATTCGGCTCCAATTGGAGTCATTTGGGATACTTTTAAGGCCTATGCACGAGGAATCTTACAAAGTCAGGTCTCGTACAGGAACAAGGTGGATAGGGCTGGGTTAAGGAAATTGGAGGAGGAAATTGGGATATTAGAAGTTATGACGCAGCAAGAGACACAAAATATACAAAACAGGGAGGAGGTCTTGAAACAGCTTGAGGAAGCCAGAATGAATTATAAGATCAAGTTAGAGACAAAATGTAGAGAAAGGTGGGCTACCGGACGTATGCAACATTTTGAATATGGTGAAAAAGCTGGAGCATGTATTAAGCCATGGTTACACACTCTGTGTGGCAATGTTTGTGTTTTGTATTAAAAAATAATGTGTACCAATGCATGTCATTTCAATTGGCAACCTTGCGTTGTGAAAGTGCCCCTTAGTAGGATTATGTGTGTACTTATGCATAGACCCATCAATGTGTGCAGAAAAGCGAAGTGACTTGGCATTAAATTTAACAGCTTTCACTATTCTAAAGCAGGTGTGCTGTAGGTGAGGAGCTGGTAGTATGTGTAACCTGAGTGTCAATGAAGGGACTCACGCAATACAGTTTGTCAATATTGTGGTTGTGCTATAGGTCCAAAATGTACACAAACAGTACAGAATCTAATGGCAATAAAACACATCGCACAATATATGAGTCTAGTATGTGTCACACACTGTCATGTTCTGCCCACACTATGGAAAACAATATTGATGTACACTCTTGTAAGGTACAAAGGTTATGATTTCAAAGAGATGCAAGATAACGTTGCCATTCAACTTGCTGTGATGGAATAGCATCACAGGGATTGTGCAGGAATGAACCATATACGAAAAGTACAGGACATTCCTGATCTCTTATTGCACAGGGCCAAAAAGTGCAGTATAGTGCCAACCCAGGCACCCTCTTACCATGGTGCAAGGGGGCCTGTGTTACAGGTGGGATAGATTCTGTGGAGGAATGGACACTTTGCTACACTCAAAGAAGTTCCTATAAAAGACGCAGAAAGGCTCCTGTGTCACTTGATAAATCTGACTTAAGCCCTTGCGTCGCCTTGTGTAACATAAGGGCAACACAAGGGCTTGATAAATGTGGGCCCCAGAGATTTTATATTAGCCTCATTTACCATGTGGGTGCAGATTTTTGTATCTTTAGCATACGACTAGAAATTGATCTGATACTAGTTTAGCAGATGAGAAAGAGGACACAGGTAACAATTGAACAATGCAGAAGGAAATATGGCTGCGGAGGACTCTGCAATTACCTGAGAGAGGAGGATTTTGTAGCTCCAATGTGTCCTTGTTGAATGCCATCACAGAGGAACCAGCTAAGCCAATATACCATACAAAGAACCAAAAAGATCAAAGAAGCTTGTTGACCTTCATTTTACAAAGGCAGATGCCATTCTTCTTGCAGGTCAGAAGCCTGATTGAAGATCATGATATAATGTGTTTTGCTCTACACATTCTTTTATCTGTTCCTACACAATTATTTCCAGGATAATACCAAGCAGGCGCCATGTTGTTTTGGCACATTTTAGAATTTTTTTATTTTTTTTTAAAGCAAACTTACAAAGCAAGAGTTTATTTTTTAAAAACAAACAATCACTGGTCCAGACGTTCATGGAGTTTTCTCCCTGAGGGTGGTGGCCACTGACTGCTTTCCTTGCCCGAGTCCGCCACGCCATGACAGGGTGAACGTCACTGTGACCTGGCAGCCCGCTGGCGGACGGACCATTCGATCAAGGGTCTCCGCCGCTGGATCCAGCTGAGACTCTGCTTGAGGAAACCCTGCCATTCCCCCACCACTAAACGGGGAATGTGAGATTGGCAGATGGGGCATCAGCTGCTTTTTGACAGATGCCCAGCATCTGCTAAACCCTAAATGACCTGCTATATCTTGTCCTTCTAACCACCCTGCCTAAAAAACTTTAAAAATCGAATTTATTCCATTGCAGACTCAATTCCATACTGTGGGTTGGCGTTGCTGTTTTTTGTTTTTCTTGGCCCCTGTTGTCCTTGACATCTTTATCATGTCTCTCATGTTGGGTAAAGTTTGATTAAATTATTGTTTTCTCTTCAATATACAATCTACATCGAAATGTGTACAGTGCTCCAACGCCCATGAAGCCTGGTCCGCGCCAAATACAATTGTGTAAATAAAGTAAACAAATTAGCAGGAAAGGTGATTTTAAACATAGTTGTAGGAAATTGTTTTTATGGGTGAGCTAAGGGGCGAGACTAGATGGGAATTTTCTTTACTGCTCAACGAACCTTTGAATTAATACAGAAATGACTACTTTTTGGACCAACTATAAAATGAATTTCAGCTGATTTATAAAAAGCTTCTGTAAATGAAAGTTGGCATTTTAAACCCGTTTTCGTTTAGCTGTGGAAATGGCCATCCGTTCCTTGTAATTTTCATTCGGTGAATGGGTTACAGGCCTACAATTATTGGCACTTATGAAAAATGTTTGGGCATGGGGGAGGAGAGACGTGATATAAACGATCACACCTTGCAGAAGTTCTCTCTCATCTGTTTTGCAGATTAATTTACATTCACACACCCCCTGTCAACTGCAGGTGACTTTCGAGACCAGTTTGAAGGGCATTTCGCGCGCCTTTCCACAACCAGCGCTTTTAGTGTCAAGCTCCTTTCCTCAGTCGCTTTAGCACAGACCTGAGCTATTATTCTAAGCACAGAGAACGCGACAGCAGTGAATAGTTTCAGCGGGCTGTCATTAAACTCCACTTATCCTGGAGGTCAGGGGCGCAACTAGAGCCAAATTTCAGGAGGAGGGTAGCAGGGGGTCTGATACTTCCAGAAATGGGGCAGGACAAGAATTTCCAGAAGTGGAGTACCAGTTATCATCATAGCCAATATGAGAATAACAAGTGACAAACTGCAATTTAAACATATTGGACAAACTTGATATAGTAACAAGCATGTTTTTGTAGATTCAACACTGTTCCTAGGCTACTCACAGTGATTTTTGAAAAACAGATTGAGTGCACTGACAATTAAAAACAGCTTCTATAATGTTGAATCCAAAGCACATGTTTCACAAGGTATTTCAAGACAACACCCTTTTTGCCAATTCCCTGATTCCTTTTGTGCAGGACAATGTGCTTGTGAAATATTTATAATTGAAAGTCCAGAAATATGGTCCTGCCCCATAAACGACTGAAGGCACAATTTAGTTTACCCAATTGGATGTTGCAAAATATTCATGGGTGAAGCTGCCCTCACGTACAGGTCTCAAAATATTAGGCTTAGTGCCAGTGCCTAATTTGAGCCGGTGGTTGCAGGTGTAGCCCACTTGCACTAATTTTTGGGGTCCTGCACAAATGTTTCCTCATCAGACTTTGCTTCAGAAAAAGAGAGAGAAAAACACAAAAGGGGGCAAGGCGAAAGAGAAAGATGGAAAAATTATGACAAAACGAGAATGTAAAAATTAAAAAGAACCTGCAAGAGTGAGATAAGGGGTCAGGGAGTGCCTGGTGGTAGATGAACGTGGCACACAGTAGAATCAAGCATTGGCAGTGTTGGCATTCAGCTCTCCTGATATTTGAAATTGCCAGGCACAAGATCCTGAGCAAAGCTTTGGGTCCCGGCCTTTATGAATTAATGAATTAAGGACTGGCTTTGTGGGTTACCACAAGTGAAGTTGGGGTAGGTAGCTGGTAAATCATAGGATTAATTCCCCAAATACCATTCCTTCTTCCACAGTTGTGTGCCAATGAGTTGGTAATGTTACTGCATGTAAATGCACAGCCACACACCTGTGCTACGCTAAAAAAAAAAACAATGGTTATTGTTAGCACGCCACATTGAACAGTTCCCATATATGTAAACATACTGAGCCACATTCACTAGGAATGCACCAGGCGGTTGTTGACGAGCTGGCAGAAAAGTTGATTTGTAAGGAGTATTATGGGCAGAGGTGCCATTCTCAACGGCAAAGGCCTAGCTACTACAGATACAAAGTTATTTTTTAATAAGATTTGTCCAATTCCAAGTACCTGTAGAGATGGACAGAATCAAAGGCAAGGGAGAGGTCAAGTAATGGGCGTGCCGGTACTCCATTTTAATCCATTCCAGTGTTGAAATAAACCAGTGTGGAAGTCAGTGCTGCTTTCGTGCCACAGCCATACCAGAATCTGTTTTGGTAATCTAATCGAAGGTTACGTTCTTCAATGAATGTAGTTATTTGTCTTGACACTGAGCTTTCAATCTATTTGCCTATAAACAGTTTGTTATGGTCTGGAAGTTAGAAGGAGACATTGTTTGAAAGCCTCTTTGTTTTAGGGAGTTCTTTTTAAAGAGAGAGTTTTATCCAAGGAGTTATTGATAGTTCTGGCTAGATCAGTTGCAGAGCTATTAATGAGGATGTTCTTGCATTTATGAGCAGGACATATTTCTACCGGTGATGGTGCTGGTCTACAAGCTTTTGCAGCTTTATTGAAGTCCTGTGGGGTCAGGAGGTTAAACGTGAGTAACTGGTGTTTGTTTTCATAATTTATTTTCTAGTGAACTGTGCAGCACTGTTGGAATTGTGATTGAGCATTGGAGAGGGATGGAAGGGGTCTAAAATAATTTGGAGGTTTGAAGTAAGGCAGGTGTGCCAGGCACACAGCAAGGGAAAGTCCAGAGGCCTTTGACTGAGTTGCCAAGGCATTAGGATTTCCTAAGGTACTGTCACTTCAGTTACTGTGGTTAAAGGATCCTTTTACCTGTGAACTCTTCCAGTGGGTTTGTCATCTAGAGGCCGATCGTCACCTCCTCCTGTTCAGATCGCCTGTCTCATGTTTAGGTCTCTTGACCACGGTCTGCTCTTCGGGTCACAAGTCATCTCTACAGGACATAGGACAGGTTCCTCTGAAGCAAGGCAGGCATCAGTTAGGTTGGCTTCAGTCAGCTTTCCCTGCTACCTACTCATAATCCGAATGCATAGTCCGACAGGAGAACTGTGCACTACCTAGCTCCATGGAGTCACTGTCATTCACTTACTAAGATTTCAGTGAGAGCCCAAGGCACAATGAATGCATATAGGAACTGTGTAAGATTATTGGCAATAAATGTCAAGAGAGGAAAAAAATGGAAACTACGATTTTGAATAAAACTGAGAGGGTTAACAAACCACTGCACTGTTTCTGGATAATGAGTGATGTCATGGCAATCCGTGACATAACTCCATGCAGTGGTCAAGAAAAATTAAGATACTTGTATAGTGCGGTAATGTGCTTTTTAAAAAAAGTAGTAACACTATTGGAAACTAACTAATCCACTCTTTAAAAAATTAATATCACAGCAACCAATTAATCTTATGAAATGCTTGCCATAATGAAGCATTGTGGTGAATAGCAAGCCAGGAATGGCTGTAGGTATCACACTGTACATGGGCAACTATGCAAAAGTTTATAAACAAGTTTCACTTTGTGATTTTTGGCCTAATTTTTTTGAACCAATCAAAAGCTATGCAGTGAAATGGAGAATGTGCAAAGATTCCATGTCATGTGCAGATGTTAGAATTCAAGTGATAAATGTCAAACATTCAAACTCCTCTAAAATACTGAAGCTTGCTAAAAATGGACTGCCCACCACAGTGACAGGTCCAAGGAGCTATTGGACCAATGCTATAGCAACACTTGCAACCCTTTGGTCACACTGTGTAGTAACAGCAACTGAACGTGTCTGAATTGAGAAGATGAACAGAAAACCTCAATGCTGGTGCCTGTGTTCCCATGCAGAGGCGAAGCTTTGATGTGCTTTCACGAGCCCCAGCCACTCAGCTAAAATATTGTTGAAGCATGAGCCCAGGTATCCTGAAGAAGCTGGTGCTAGTGCGCGCAGCCTCAGACAGTTTTCCACTGTGGTACCTGTCGCCACAGAGCACTGACATCATGCATACCAACAGGTTTAAACACTGATCTATGCCATGGCTTCAGCAACAGCGAAAACACCAACTCCCTCTGCAGGCCAAGGGAGCTCAGGTGAAGGATTAAAAATTAACTCTGGAGCCAGTGCTACTTCACCACCTGTAATGCGCCATTGACCTAAGTCCCCACTCTATTCCATCACCAGCTCACAGCCTCTGTCGTATTGCTTCATCCTTAACCTCTTGTGCCTGCTTCCCCCTTCTGCAGCATTTGCCTGCTTTCTCCTCCTGTACCAAATAAACAGTTGCTCCCAGCGTATCCCCACAGCTTCAGACTGATCCTAAGTCCCTCACCATACCCCAAAGCCTCAGCCCTGATCTCCCTCCTTTCACCATGAAACTCTCCCCTCTTGCACTGGCCATGTAGTTACAGATGGGACTGATTAGGTATCTAGGCCATTTCGTCACCAATGCGTCATTTTTTTGTGACGCACCGGCGGCGCAGAGTGCCTGCTCCTATTTACAGGGCCACACAAAGTGACTCTGCGTGACTTTTCATGGCCTTGCAAATATGGGCCCCTTTCACACGTTATTCTGCGTGAAAGGGGCGTTCCATGGGTATTGCTGTGGGTGTCCCCATGCAACATCCATGGAACCTGACACATTTCCAGATTCACAAGGTTTTGTCAGAATCATACGCCTCTTTTATGTGTGCAGCATTCTGCAGGATGCATAGAAAGAGGAAAATACCATCAATGATTGTTTTTGTGCAGGAAGGTGTCCCTTCTTGCACAAAATAAATCATCCCCACAACGCAGACACCATTGCAACAAGACGCAAGGGTGCCTGCACTGGCACATGGCAGCCAATTGTGCGGCAGTGCAGGGGAAAGCACTCAGATGCATCGTATTGTTGTTAATACGATGTATCCCTGTGCTTTTACAATGACGTAGCTCAGCGCAGCAAAATGGCTTGTGGCACAGCACCATTTTTTTGTAAATGAGGCCCCTAGTTTTGCGAAAAGAACAGATATTTTGCAGGTGCCTTGTAGAAATGTGTATAATTATGACAGTTGGGTAATTTTTAGGTCTAGCCTGTGAAAGAGTATGTGCTGCTTGCGCATGCACTCTAGCTTGCAGGACATTTGTTATACAGCAAGGGGCTTTGCCAATGCTTGTAATGTGTGCAGCATAAGAAGTGAGCTCATATAAATGTTGGGTGATTGTGAACATTGTGAGTGAATGCAGCGTGAGTTTGCAAGTGTAGGGTTAAAGGTGTGCCGATGTGAGTGCAGGGCGAGCTACATGAGTGCAAGGTAAGAGAAGGGCCCATGTGAGTGCCGGGTGAGAGGAGTGCATACAGAGTGAGAGGAGTGAGTGCAGGGTGGGTGGTGTGAGCGGTGTAAATGCAGAGTGAGTTATGTGCATGTGTGCCTACTGGGGGACCAGTGTGCCTGTGTGAGTGCAGGGAGAGCGGCAAGAGGGAAGGGTGAGCTGTGATAGTGAGTGAATGGTGAGAGAAGTTAGTGAAGGGTGAGTGGTGTTTCTCTGTGAGTTCTGGCAGACTATTGTGCCTGTGTGCCAGAAGAGTGAGCTGCGTGAGTGATGGGTGAATGCAGTGCCTGTGTGAAAGCAGGCTGAGCAGTCTGCCTGTGTGAGTGCAGGGTGAGAGAAGGGAGTGCAGAGTAAGTGGTGTGAGTTCAGGGTGAATGTTGAGCCTGTTTGACTGTTGTGAGTGCAGGGTGAGTGGTGAGCCCATGTGAGTGAAGGGTGTGCTGTGTGAGTGACCAGAGTGCCTATGTAAGTGCAGTATGGGTTATGTGCCCGTGTGAAAGTAGGGTGAGAGGAGTAATTGCAGGGTGAGTGATGTTAGTGCATGGTGAGAGATGTGCCCATTCGAGTTTGGGTGTGGGTGAAAGTGCAGAGGTGAGTAGTGAGACTGCAGGGTGAGCAGTATGAGTGACAGGTGAGTGGAGTATCATGTGAGTGCAGGGAAAACAACATGTGTGCAGGGTGAACGGCATGAGTGCATGGTGAGTGGTGTAAGTATAGTGTGATTGCTGTGAGTGAAGGGTGAGTGGTGAGAGTGATAGGTGAGTGGAGTGTCATGTGAGTGCAGGTTGAGAGGTGTGCTCCTGTGGGTACAGGGTAAGAGGAGGGTGAATTGCGTGAGTGCATGGTGATAGTTGGAAATACAGTGTGATCGCAGTGAGTTCACGGTGAGCATTGAGAATGATGGGTTAGTTGTCTGAATGCAGGCCAGACACTTTGAGAAACTCAGCATATTTGTTATCCATGGTAGCGAGTGGGGTCTCAGATATAATTTGTATTATTGCATCCTTCAAGGAAGGAGGGTGGAGGAAATAAATAATCTGTGGGTCCTGCAACAAATTTTCAGACTATTGATATGCCTTGATATGTGATATATTGCTATGACTTGAAAGTGGAATGGATGTGGCATAACTGCCAGAGCTGCTGGCTTTGAGTTGGTGAACAAGTTTCAAGTCCAAGTGCCAGCTCAACATCTTGTGATCCTGGGCAAATCACTTTATCTCCCTGTGCCTTCAAAAATGAATGTGCCCTTGTATAATGTAACTGGTGCTCATGCAAAGTGCCTCAATACCTTCGGGTGGAGTTCGAGCTATATAAAACTGCAAAAAAACAAAGCCTAAGGTTATTTTTCAGGAAATGCATTCTCACACTGTGGCAGCAAAAGTAATTTGCAACGTTAAGGAATAGGCAGAGTGGAGATGCAGGGGCTCCAGGAACGGGTGAAAAAACAACAAAGCCTCGTTATCAAGTAAATGGTCTTTTAAAGACCTGTGAAATACTCGGGTCGGCAGCGATAAGACACCAGACCAGCCAGACCAGCCATCCCACAGCAGCTCAAGATTTGTCTGTGTGTGCGTCCGGGAAGTTGTCTCAGCCCGGGCTGACAAACACAACAGGGGGGGGGCTAAAGCCCTTTGAGCCCTATGGGCGTTTCGCGCCTGCTGGAGGTGAAACACTTTGCTGGTTTTTAGGAATTACATTTTAGAGGGTGGCTTTGGGTACGGATAGTTTCTGGGACTTGCAGTGGGTAACTATCACACACCAAGCAGCTTCAATGCCTAGCCTGGGGTCGTAAGTGTTAAATAAATACATTTACAGTTACAAATGCAATCATTCTCACAGAGACTTGGTATAAAAGACCACTTTTGGTCCATGGGCCTCCGGAGTACCTCACACCAACTCTAACTTCTTCCCACCATCCCACTACTTAAGTATGTGACTCAGCACAAGAAGAGCACCATTTTGAACACTCACATACGGCATCCCACATAAACCTCATAGCAAATACAACACTCTTACAACCAAGCACTTGCCCAGGCTACAGCATGCTACACATCCGAAAAAGTGCTTCTGTGTCTCTGGAGGTATGCGTGGTACGCACCACGGTGTGAGCTAAAACAGAGTGGCGTGCACACGCTGTCTGGGCCAGTGCTTTGCACTCAGACAGCCTTTATTTTTGGCCTTGCACAGTGCATGGTAGCAGGGTTCAGGGGTGTGTGATGTTGTGACTGTGTTGAGTGGCACACTACATCCCTTTCCAACATAGACATGAACTAACCCTTAATGATCAGTGTTGTAGAGTCCTCCCCAGCCCAGGTACATGTAAATGATCCCACCAACACGGAGCTCGATATCACACATTATTATTCTTCAAAGTGTAACCGTTAACTGAACGTACTGCGTCATGAAGTTTCTTAACCACATGCAATCACTTATGACACTATTCTACAGAGTCCTTCAGGGACAAGAGGGGTCTTGCTATCTCTAAAACACACAACACTACATTTCGCCCCCCTTGTTAAATAAAAAGTACAAAGAATATACATCATAACTCCTTCATGAGTCATCAAGGTGCTCGAATCAATCTTCCAGATCTCATTGCATGAGTTTGAGGAGATATAGGAGAGGCATCAGTGACATAGACACAGGTGCAGTCTTTGGGATCTCCAGACTCCCAGATGGTTGAGTCTCACTCTGAACATCTGGAGTCAATGAACCTCGAGGCAGGTGTTTGAAATAAGAAGAATCTCTTGTGATGGCCGTTCCAGGCTGAAGAGCAGCCACAATGTTTCCTTTACTAGTCACAACCCTCAGTGGGTCAGCATCACAAGGAGCATCAGACTTGCATTTCCATTGCTGCCTGACAATGACTTGGTCTCCTCTGTTGAACATAGTGTCCCGGGCACAGTGGCGTCTGTCCGCATAGGTCTACATTTTGCCTTTGTGAGCCGAATCAGTAGTGCAAACAGTGGCGGCTCGCAGAGGGAGTGCTGCGGGCGGTGAGGCGGGGAGGGGCAGGGTGGGGGGGATAGTGGACTCCGACATATGGAGGGATGGAGTAAAGTAAGTAAATAAATAAATAAAACAATTTACCTTGCGCGCGCTGCATCTCCAACTCGGCGATGCAGCGCGCGCTAAGTGTGTTTTATTTATGTATTTACTTACTTTACTCCGTTCCGCTAGCTATGTCGGAGCCCACTACCCCCACCCCGCCCCTCCCCGCCCGGCTCCACGCCCGCAGCACTCCCTCTGCGAGCCGCCACTGAGTGCAACGTTTATCAAGGTCAATAGAACTTTCAGTGGTCCATTGTGGCAATTTGGTTCCCATGGCTCTCCCAAACATTAGGTTGGCAGGGCTTTCACCTGTGGCAGAATGGGAAGTTGACCTATATGCACAAAGAGTAGGGTAAAGAACTTATTTGAGTTCAAGCCTTTCCAGCACAGCACGCTGAACGGTGTTCTTGAGGGTCCTCATGAACTGCTCGACGACACCATTCACCTGGGGTCAGAGAGGTGTGCTTTTCTGTTGCTTGACATTTAGATGAGTGAGAAATTCTCGACCAGTGAAAGGCAGTCTATTTTCAGATTTCAAAATCAAAGGAACACCCAATATTGCAAAAATACTTTCTAATCTCTCAATGACTCTGCCATGCGTAGTTGATGACAAATCTTCCCCAAAGGGAAAATGGGAGTATTCATCAACAATGTCTAGTAGATTATGTTTATTGTCAAGGGGTCCTAAGAAACCAATTGCAGTCTTCTCCCATGCAGGTTTTGGAAGATCAGACATGTTTAATGGATGCTGGGTTGTTTTGGATAAAAAGCAGTTGTACAAATGACATGCCCTTAATTCTTTTTCAACCCTTTCATCAAGACGAGGGATCCACACTCGGTCTCGTAGAGCGCGTTTAGGAGCAACAACTCCACGATGTCCCTCATGTGCCAGTTCAATTACTTCTTATCTCATACTCTCAGGTATGACAATTCTCGACCCGCGTAAGATGATGTTTTCTGGGGTAACTGAAAGTTCTTCCTGCACATTTTAGAGTTTCTGGTATTTAAAGTCTACATGAAGAGGTTGAATGAGTTTTCGCCATGATTGATGTGTAATAATGTCTTTGAGTATGAGCAAATCTCTGTCAGTGCTCGTGGCAGCAATGATTTGTTCCACCGATATGGCAGCAGGGGTACTGGATTTCATGATGAAGTTAACATAAACATTTAGCTGCTTTAGAATAGTGCCAAGAAATGGTATTGGTACATGTGAGAAGTAGTTAGCAGGGTTCTGATCTTTACCTGGATGATGCACAGTTGTATAATCATGGCCCTGCAATCGCAACCCCCACCTCTCAATGCGAGGGGGCATCTTGGCTTTAGGATTGCTGAAAATGGTGAGTAATGCTTGGTTATCAGTGATAACCCTGAAGTGTTTTCCATATAGGAAAACATGAAAATTCTCACAAGTCTAAACCACAACGCTTTTTTTTCAGGTTGTGAATAAGCACATTCTGACGGTGGCAAACTCCTGCTAGCATAAGCTTAAATTTGTCTTGCTGCATTCGAATGTCCATTGTGCTGGGCAAATATGGCACCTAATCCCACCGGGCTGGAATCAACAACAATCTCCTTTTGTAGTTTCAGATCAAAGTATGCAATTTCAGTGGCATTCTCAATCACTTGTTTGCTTTCTTGAAGCTTTGTTCACATTCATGTGACCATCAAAATCAAACATTTCCATTTTGTTAAGTCTCTCAATGGGGCACTTACAGTGGCAAAATCAAGTATATACCTTGAACAGTAACTGGACATACCAAGGAAGGATCACAGCATAGTTATATCTTGTGAGAGATAAGTGTTTGACAACGATTGTTCTTTATTTGGATCAGGAGTCCTCCGTTCAGAAATGATGTGACCAAAGAACTTGAGTTTTGTTTTATGAAACTCACACTTTGCTGCATTTCAAGTGAGACCTGCATCAGCTATTATTTGACACACTTGTGTAAGTGCTTTACTATGTTCCTTTCGTGTGGTCCCAAAAACCAATATGTCCTCACTGTAATTGAAAGCATTTGTGGCTGACTGTATTATGCGATGAATAACATCCTGAAAAGTTCTGCAGCTGATGACACTCCAAAACTTAGTGTTTTATATCAGGTAGTAGTGTACCTGCAATTTTCTTCCATTTCAAGTTGGTGATACCATTTGTTCAAATCAAGGCGGGGAAAAACTTTGGCTCCATTCAGCTCCGTAATCATGTCAGCAATGTCTGAACCTGGATGTTGTTCTCTTTCAATTGCCTCGTTAGCTTGGCGCATATCAGTGCAAATGCGCACAGCTCCTTCATTATCCTTCTTCAGCACTACCACTATGGGTGATACCCCTGGTGCAGTACCAGTGGATCTCTCAATGAAGTTGTGCTTTCATAGTGTCTCAAGTTCTTTCTCAACATCCTCTTGTAAATGAAATGCAATTCGATTATGTTGTTGAGCAACACAACGGATGTCCTCATTTATGTGAAGTTGCACCTTTATTGTTTTAAGTCTTCCAAGTCCATGAAATAAGGGTGGAAACTGATTCACTATCTCATGATAGGCATTGGCATTGTGGTTTACAGAAAGCAGCCCCATTTCGGCAGCAGTACTAAAGTTGAGTAAACATGCACGCAATGAAGTGCCTTGCAGGACATGAATTGGTACTTTTACTTCCGTCTTTTTATGCTTCACATTTGCCATAAATGAACCTTGAATTTGCACTGGCGTCAAGGCAGCCCATGTATACACTTTGGTTTTTGACGGGGTTAAACGGGGCACTGGAGGCCGTTCATTGTATTTTTCCGCTGGCATAATGTTTATCGATGCACCACGATGCTTGATGAGTGAATCAAGTCTTTCTACAAACTTATCAATCGTTTCACCACCTTTCTGCCTTTCCTGACTGAAAATGTACCTTTCATAGTCGACATTTGGCATTGGATTGAACTTGGTGTTTTGCGCCTCTTTGATTCGACGGTACCTCACTTCATCACGGTGGGGTATTTTCTATATCACTTCTTTTACTCCTACACCCACCAAATTATTTAGATATTTAATGATCTTTTTGTCATTTGCTTCTTCCAGCGCATCATTGAAGGATTCGATCTGTCACCAATTTTCAGCTTTTTGGTGGTATCAAAGGGAAGCAGTGGTTTTACGAAACTCAGTATTAGACGTTCTTCAGAGTGTAATGGTTAACTGAATGTACTACGTTATGAAGTTTCTTAACTACAGCCAATCACTTATGTCACTATTCTATGGAGTCCATCAGGGACCACACACTATCTCTAACACACACAACACTAGAAGCGTCACAAGTTTATGTTCCAGTTTGCCGACTCAGTGTAGGTAGTCTCATAGCCTTTGAAATGGTTGGAATTGGGCCTTTAACTATTGTAACCTCCACTATGACCCTGGGGTATGCCTCTGTGTGTCAAGGGTGTTTACGGGTCCCTTGGGTGGTACGTGACTCTGGGGAGGAGCATGGGGACAACTGAGTTGTCACTGGTACTTTGGTTGTCCATTTATCCCATTCAGCCTCATTTGGATACTCAAGCTTTCTTTCTCTTCACAAGTCCTCATGGACATGTGTCCCATGCCATCTCTTAAAAGAGGAAATGTTGTAAAGCACTTGCTTGTTTCCTTACTTTTATGTCAACCACTATCCAGGTCTCACTCTCAAATGGCATCTTGAAGTATCCCCTTAGATGGCAGTTACTCAGTAGTATTGTGTCACCTAGGTGGATGCCACAGTGTTTGCTCCACTTGCTTTGCTGGCGGTCTCATTGTTTTTGTCCGCTACTGTTGACTTAGGTTGTGGGATTATGACTCTATCTCCTCTTAGCACTTACATGATGATGCTGATTCCATTGCACACTCTCAAGAGTGCTTGAAAGTAAGATCAGTTTCCCGTTGTCTCTTTATTGGGTGCCCAACAAAAATGTTTTCCCTTAACTGATACTCATACTCTGATGTCCTCTGTGGTATGTCTGTAAGTGGTAGTGCTGTGGGGAAAGCTGCCTGAACAACAGTTTAAATGGAGGCGCCGTTTAGCAACCAAGGCTATGGAATAGGCGGTTGAAATCCTGAAGCAGTTAGTCAACCCCACTGGAGCAGATGCTGCAAGAGAAGTGGATTAGTTCCAGTTATACCAGGATGAAGCTGAGCAGCATGTCCATCCCTGGCTTTTGGCCACTGAGATCAATAAATTAATCAATCAGGATTTGTAAAGCACGGCTACTCACACGTGAGGGTCTCAAGGCACTGTGGGGAGGGGGCACTGCGGATCAGACAAAGATCTTGCCATGCCTAATTTCTGGCTGAATATCCCAACCAGGGGAAGAGGAATTAGTCCTCCATAAGCATAGATTTTGGTAGTGGGGTGTCAACTTGGAGTGGAGTTTCAGCTTGTCGAACTGGTGTTGGCTCATGACATTTGCTGAAGCTCCTGTGTCAATCAGGGCCATGATAGCCCGTCCCTGTATCTATATCTTGCAGGTTGGCTGTCGTCTCTTCTTGCATGCAGTGTATTACACGAATGGCACATGGCAGACCTCCTCATCTCCTTTGTTTTCATGGCTGACTTCCGGGAGTTGCTGGCTAGCGCAGGGTATTCCTTCATCACTTTGTCAACCACGATGTATGAGGTGTGCCTGAGGTTGCGTTGGTAGTACCTCTCTCTTACAAAGAGATTGTGCTTGCTGCAGTTCAAGCACGTCTTGCCCTGTGCTCGGCATTCTACCATCAGTTGCAACAACTCCCTTCTATTGATGCAGGAGTCTCTTTGTGGTATGTCATTACTTTGTAGGGCTTCCCATTCTCTTATCACTTCTACCTTGTTAGAACATTGTTACCAGGTTCCTCTTTAACCTCAATTTTGTTGAACACTGACACTATCTGTTCTGCATGTGTGTTTCAGAGCTCATGTGATATGGCCAGTCAAAGGATAGCGTCCAATGTCCAATGTCATGCCCTGCTACCAGAGTGTAAGCCGGCATAGTACCACAGGCCAACAGCCTTATATGATCTGTGCTGTCACCTCTTTGCTGGGGTCTTCTTTGGTACTGGTGCTCATGAGTTCCCTGAGTTTTGCATAGAAAATATAATTTGACTGACCCTCCTCTTGGCTAGTTTGTCTTATTTTGAAGTGTTCATAGTCCAAATTAATATGTGGTTTAAGGTGAGCTTCAAGACGACCTGGTCATAGTAATGTCTTCCACTAGTGTTAGGGAGATTATAAAAGACTTTAAAGATTTGTTCCCCTCCACAAGGCCACAATTATGATCTTTTGATCCTATTGTCAGTCTTTTCAATAGTCTTAAAGTAATTGTTCAGGCGAGCTATCCAACCATGCCATCTGGGTGTGGCAAAGACAGTGGGGCACAACCGATTCACCGAAGGTTGATAGCGGGTTGGTGATGATGCTCACCTAGTGTGCTGGATAGTCATGAGGCTTTACCCTTTTGTCATGTAGCCGAGAGGGTGCTGGTGCAGGGGGAAGCCCTGGAACAGGAACATCAGCCAGAGGACTCAGCCACTCCTTGATCATTATTGCCCATCTCAAGTTGAAGGGTGATGGCACCATGAAAGAGCTGGAAAGATATTGTGTGTTGAGGATTGAGGCCCTTGATGTGGTTGGTGGATCAGGCTGTCAGGCTGGGTGTGGTCACTTCACTGCTAACACACTTGCTGTTAACTCACTCTTTATCTATTTGTATTGAGCTAACGCTTGAATGAAACCTATGACACCTGTTCTGCAAGTGCGCCTATAGCACACTATACGTTGCCGAAGAAGATGCAGGACCCACCCAATGTTGACCAGAATCTCCACAGTGGTAAAGAAGAATGCCCCTAGGTTGTGGCGAGCCATTACTCACTGACGCTGTCAACAATCAGAAAGGCTGGCGATGCAGCGGCTGTGGGATGGGCAGGTCTCACACACTTAATGATCAGTGGTACCACTGGGACGCACCCAGTGCTGCCACTGCTGTTGTAATGGTTGTGCAGGACACGATGGGGCCATCCTTGTCTCCAGTGTGGTACGGTTTTAAAAAGTCACAAAGGCACTTCCTGGGGCACACAAACTGTCTGAGCCTGTGCACTTAGAGGGCCTTTATTTGTAGCCTGATGCTGCACCCAGCGACTGGGTGGTGTTGTGAGGCATAAGTGTCGGGTGGCTCACTACAGTCCAAAACACTATACAAAAGGAATGACAATTAATGCTAACTAGAAAGGATGAATCCTAGGATTGAGCCATGGATTATGGGAAGGAGGCTTCTGCTTCCAGAGTACTGCCAGAAGGTAGGAAAACTATCCACCTCCTCGAGGGCCTGGTCCACCCCTGGTAGCTGCAATCACCGCCATCCCCAGTACCCGGCAAACCTCCTGCCATCTCTCACATTGGGGACATTTTCACTAAAATTTGGGTTGTCCAACCTGCTGCAACATTTAGATGCTTTTTCTTGTACAAATGACAGAAATGTTATGAGCTTTATTTGTGATGAAGAACATCATTACCTTAAACTTTCTGTAAATGTGACGTAATTGGAAATGCAAACATTAAAATTACAGGCAGTTATTTCCGCCATATTGTTTAAATTTGCAGCGATTTTGAGGAAAACATATGACAGAAAATTGTTCTTGCCAGTCACTATTGCAAATAATCTGCTGAAGGGAAAGCCTGATAGAGATGTGACAGATATTTTCCGAAATGAACGGAAGTAGTGTGGTATTACTAGCACACATCCCGATGATTTATGGAAATCTTTGAAATGCTCCATAGACGAAAAATTGCTGGTAAACCGGTTTACCGGATATGTTTTCCTTTCTGCAACATTAACGGGAAGTTCAGAGTGTCCCGCCCCCACCAGATATTTTTTGAGTCAAAAAGCTCTTGATTTATTAGATATATGCTCACTGGTTAGTAACTAGTCAGTGACACCCACTGTAAATGGAGCGATTTCTGCAAGTGACCTATGCTCTAAGGACAGTTGGCCGTCTGACGTCATGCGTGGAGGCCATTTTGACGTGGGTCACAAATATCTGGGTCGTATCACATCGGGCACGTTTCTGGCCCACTGTGCCGCACATGTGCCACAGAAAACATCCCAAGGTTAATTGACTCGGAAAGTGCTATTGGTAGTAACGCATGCCAAGCTTCTATTGACATACATTGATTCCCGCAACACTAATGCTTGCTTCACAGTCAAGGGCGCGCTGAGCGCACATAATTCCCAGGGCCGTTCATTAGCCTAAAACATCCTCACAGCACTTCCAGGGCGCTGACCTCAAACGGGTACACTCCTGTGTCAGCAGTTACTCATCAACAACACGCAGCGTGTATAGATATTCTCCACAGGGAGGGCTGATCAGACAAAATGTTCCTAACGTCTTTGTGCCTTTTTCGTGTTTACTAAAATAAATAATGCAGTAAATATTAAACTAAGTAAGCATTAGTCTGACACTTTCCCCTTTAGTTGTCTAGTCGTTGCAGAAACCAAATAATCAAAATAATTTTAATTCTCTACGATGCAGACGTGTGAAATGCAGTTTGGATGGCTTTTGCAAGACTTACAAAGATTGGGTCCCCAAGTTCTTGCAAACCAAGGCAAGACTTGTTAACAACAGGGCAGCACCCCGCTGCGTGAATACACACAGCTGGGTCGCATGAAGGGCATAAAAATGAGCAGCACATTTACAGAGAGTAGCGGGCATTTGAAATCATTAGTTGTGACTTGCGTTTTGTTTGTGCTCGAAGCACGATACCAAGTACAATTTTTACTACTCAGACAACCGCTAAGGGTAAGCTGCACAACGCAACAATCAGCTTTCTCAACGTTTGTGTCTGCTTTCATTTGCCATCAGTCGCGGCTCCTGGAGGGAGTGCTGCGGGGGAGGGGCAGGGTGGGGGGTAGTAAACTCCGGTATACGGCCGAACGGAGTTAAGTACATAAATAAATAAATAAAACAAATTACATTGCGCGCGCTGCAACGCATTTGGCGTTGCAGCGCGCGCAATGTAATTCGTTTTATTTATTTATGTACTTAACTCCGTTCAGCCGTATACCGGAGTTTACTACCCCGCACCCTGCCCCTCCCCCGCCTCACCGCCCCGCAGCACTCCCTCCAGGAGCCGCGACTGTTTGCCATTAGAATTCTGTGCATAGCCAAATGAATCTTAGTTATGTCTGCCTTGTTTCTGCCCTGCTATGCTAACTTTTCATGGGTTATCAGGGGTCTCGCGCTATGCAGTGTAATGCTGCTTCAGTGCTGTGCTCGCGTGAACTTTCGGTGCAAAATCCTTTTGTGTGTGAAGCTTAATTGATGCTGCACTTTAGACAGCTCTGCATTTTGCAGAACCCCTTTGCAAGAGGACACAAGTCTGTTTATCTAGTGGTACTTTTGAAATCAGTGTACGATAAACATTGTATTACAAAATGTGATCCGGCGCTGGGCCAACCCTCTTACCCAGCGGCGGCCGGCACAGGTAAGCATGGTGGGGCGGGGCAGGGCGCGGCAGGGGGGGAAGCCGACAGACGACGCAATAGGTATTATTTATTTATTTAATTATTCCTATTCCGTCATCTGTTGACTTCCCCACTCCCACCCCGCCCCCACCCCGCCTCACCACATTTCCCTGTGCTGGCCGCCGCTGCTCTTACCATTGGTTATCAGATAGTCCTTTTTCACTGACTGGGAGTTAAAGGGCAAAAGCATTTCATCAAACACATTTAATTTACAATGTAACCCATCTGACTACACAATAAGGGGCAGGAATGCTGTAAAGATACAGAATAACAACTGGATAACACAACCTCCTAAAGTAGTTCAGGCGTACTAGAATAAGGCACACAAGAAGTTCAGTGGGGGGCGGAGCTTGCTCGCGACCAAGATGGCCGCTTGAGCCGAGCGCTCCGCTACACCGTCTGCTATCCGACAAATTATCCTGCAACTGAGCCGATCTGAAGGCTGCCCCACGCGCCCCCCGATCTCCGGAACCTGGTGGCAACGTACTGCCGCGTTCCCGTCTGTCGCGCTGGAGCGCTGGGCCACTAACTGCAGGCGTCCCGGACCCGGCCGAGCAGGGCCCTGAGCACCGGACTTGCGTGCCTGCTGCGGGCGGGGCACGTCCGTGACTGCGGCGGATTGGAGGCGTGCGGCCCGTACGCAGAATTGCTGCTAACACCGGAGGTGGCACTGCAGCCAGGAAAGTGCGTGTGAGACAGGGGGGTGAGTGCCTTCCCCCTTTGTGCGGCTGTACCGGATTCGAGCGGGTCGGGGGAGGAGCCCTGCGGTCCCTCGTGGCCTTCGCGCTGGTACAGAGAGCCCTGCGAGCGATCACTGGAGGCGCTGGAAATAGTGCTCATTATCTACCCGGTATCGGCCTGCGGGGATCTCGGCAGGCATTTGCGGTGCGGCTTACTCCCCCCCAGCTCTGAGTGGACGGGAACCTGGGAGTCAGGCTCTGTGGCCATTGCGAGTCTGCCATTTTCGGCGCCTGGGGCATCGGATCCACGTGGGAGGCCGCCCGCACCGGGACACAGGTAGTGCACTGGTGGGCTGTGGGAGCGAGCTGAGCTGCATGTGAGGAGTGCGGCGGGACACTGAGGCACCTCTAGCGGGCCGCAAGGCCCCATTTGAACCTAAGGGCCGCGGTGCTAGCCCCGACCGAAGGTCTTGGCCCTGGTTGGCGTTGCGGAGTGAACATTGTATTTGGCAACTGAGGGCGCCGGGCCCCACTCTGATGCTTGTAGTGGATGGGTCCGTAGCGACACTCCTGAAGCTGCTGGCGTGCAAGGGAGGCCACGTGCGGACCTGGCTGGTGGTCAGAGTGTCCTCCCCCAACTTTGATGAGACTGCCCTGAAGACAAACACCAACGTTCACGGGTAGTAGTGTTGTCCCAGGGCCTGGTGTGGTTCTCTGGCCCCCCTCTGGGAGTGAGTGCTTCAGGCTGGACACAGTCCTGGGTCGTCTTTTGTCCGAGGAGATACCTGCGATGCAGACCTGTGGAACGTGGGGCGCTTGGGGTGTGGCCTCTCCTCCCGATACACTGACCCCCCTGGTCCTGGCGGAGGTGCCGGCGGCGTGTTCTGCACGAGGCTAAGATGGGCAGAGTGGATAGGTCGCAACCGAAGCTTTCGTTTGAACAGAAAAGGTCCAAGTCCAGCGACACGTCCACGGAGGGCGCCTCCGGAATGCAGGAGCAGACTGCAGATGACTCATGCCCGGACATACGAAGCATGCTTGTGACAATGGAGAAGAGCCTGCAGGGTGGTATTTCATCCCTTGGCGCGAAAATGGATGCTTTATCATACAGAATGGACCGCATGGCTGAGAGACTAGACAAACACTCCGAGCGGCTGGATATGTCCGAGCGGAGGCTGACGGAGGTGGAGGAGGCTCACACCACCCTGGACTCAGAACACAAACAACTAGGCAGAGTGCTTCGAGTCCTGCAAGACAAGACCGAAGATCTTGAAGCGCGCTCTCGGCGCTGCAACCTCAGAATCACGGGTCTACCGGAGACCACGCCAACTGGTAATATGGAGCAATTCACGGAGCGGCTGCTGAGGACCTTGTTGGGAGAAGACTCGTTCTCGACCATGTTTGTGGTGGAGAGGGCGCACCGCACATTGGGGCCTCGCCCACCTCCGGGGGCATCCCCTCGCCCAGTCATAGCAAAGCTACTTAACTATCGTGACCGCGACGTAGCGCTGAAGCTAGCCAGGGAGAAGCAGCCGTTGGAATTTGAGGGATCCACGCTTTCGCTCTTCCCGGACTTTACCGCCCGCGTCCAGGAGGCGCGTCGCCAGTTTGCACCAATGAAGAAACAGCTGCGTGAGCTAGGAGTGGACTACGCCATGCTTTATCCAGCAAAGCTGCGGGTCAACAGACAGGGCCGATCCCATATCTTCACGGATCCGAAGGCGCTGCAGAAGGCGCTAAAAGATTGGTCAAGAGAAATGCGCTCCAGTCCGGGACGGCAGCTCCTGGATGAAGCGGCAGGAGGACAACTGACGGAACAAGACTGAATCGTGGCTGGTGGTCCGGAGTGATAAGTATGGTCTTCGGCATTGGGACATGGTAGACACTGTTGTTTGGTGGGCGGGGGGGCTGGTGGTTGGGTGGGGGGGCTTCAGTATCCTGTTTAGGTCACTGGCCATGGAGGGGCCAGTTGCCTGGGAACCTTTTCTTGTCCCATGGATTTGCCCGGGACCTATGTTGGGAGAGCAGCAGCCAACAATGAGACTATGGGTTTGTGGACAGATAACAAGCACTAGCCATGTACGGTTTATTCTGCACCTGATTGGGGGATTGTGGTCTGGCGCCCCCGGCGCGCTGGCGGGGCCTTGTTTGAAGCACATGTCTATGGACTCATGATTGCTATTGGGGTGAGGGAGGGGGATCATCACATACCATACAGTTGCATTAGATGCGCTAGACGGTTTTTGGCGAGGGCTTAATAACTAGTTTGGGAATATTCCTTGCCTGAGGAGCAACCTCCGCCCACATGTGAAACACACCTGGGCATGTTCTTTGTTTTTGGGGGAGGGATGGGGTGGGGGGAGGCATGGGGAGGGTACGGGTAACGCTCGCAACCATGTTGGGGGACGTCTGCTGTGGGTGGGGGGTGGTTGGGTGTTGAGAAGCAAGCTGATGTCCTTACAGAGCGATGGTTTTTCCCAGCACATGCACAGCGCGGGAAAATGTTGTCCAATGCGCAGAGCCAGATATGAGATGAGAACACACGACTGTGATGGGGACGCCTGATACAGCCTACACAAATGCACCGGTTGCCATGCTCAGAGCACTTACATGGAATGTTAGGGGTCTAAATTACCATAGGAAACTCCGTAAGGTGTTAAAATATTTGCAAAATCATACTATAGACGTGGCTCTGCTGCAGGAGACGCACCTTCCGATCGACAGTCCCCTTTTATGCAGTAGAGGTCTGAAGGACAACATACATGCCTCAGGTTTCACCACACATGCTAGAGGGGTGATTACATGGGTTAACCCTAAATCCTCATATACTATTACACCGTTAAACACTGACAGGGATGGTAGGTACTTTGTCTCCAGATGTCAGGGGAAAGGCCATGATTTGGTCCTTGTGAATGCTTATGGCCCAAACTACGACTGCCCTGAATTCTTTGATACGCTGGTGACGGTAGTCGCCAAATACTCGGGCTGTTGGTTCCTCTGGGGAGGTGATTTCAATGTGGTCAGGAACCCAGGGGTGGGCAGATCAGGGGGCCCAGAGAGACGTCCCACAGCGGCCGCAGGGGTGTTGGAAAGCGCTATGTTGCGCCTGGACTTACAGGACGTACGGCGCACTAGATTTCCACTACAGGGGGGGTACACGCACTATTCTGCTTATTATAACCTTCACACTAGCATTTATTACTGGTTGGCATCCTCTCCTCTTTACATAGAAGTCCGGGAGTGCAGGGTCCTCCCTCGCACACTGTCAGACCACTCGCCCTTGATGATAGCGATCACTACCCCCAGGGGAGGCATCCCACCGTTCACATGGCGCTTTCCTCCATACTCGCTGCTGGACACGGTTTTTCAGGCTGAACTCGCGGAGGCGATTGAGACGTTCTTTGAGACAAACATGGGGTCCGAGGACAGTTTTCAAGTAATCTGGGAAACGTTTAAGGTGTATATCCGGGGCATTGCTATGTCCAAGCACTCGGGTGTCCTCCGGGACATACGCCGACGCCTGGCAGATCTTGAAAAGAAATTGGGTGTGCTGGAACGGCGCCTGTTGCTGCAAGCGGATGACGCTGTGGCTTCTGAACTCAAGACTCTATTGGTGGAATATCAAGACGCAGCGGATGCTGAACTTAAACACTTGGGTAAATACGCCACGGCGCGGGCATACGGGGAGGGGGAACGACCGGGAGCGGTTCTGGCGCAGTTGCTGCGGAGGCGCCGCAGTAAGGTTCATGTAGCGGAACTTAAATCAGCGGACGGTGAGGTTCTAACAGAAGAGGCAGACATCGCGGAGCGTTTTAGGAGCTATTATGCAGATTTATATTCTGCGCGCTCTTCCGGGACTGAGGAGGAAATTATGGATTATCTCTCCTATATTAAAATGCCCTCCCTCACGAACGCACACCGTGAATTTCTGATGCAGCCTGTAGAAAAAGATGAGATTATTCTAGCCCTAACGGGGATGAGATCCGGTAGTGCACCCGGGATGGATGGCCTCACTGTGCCCTTTTATAGAACATTTCTCGACATTCTCTTGCCTCATCTGTCTGCGCTCTTTGATGACATGTGCCAAACAGGCACGTTGCCGCCTACCATGAGAGAGGCAGTGATTGTGGCTATACCCAAACCGGGGAAGCCGCCTGAGGAGTGTGGGTCATATCGCCCGCTCTCATTGTTGAATGTTGACATCAAAATCTTTGCCAAAATTCTTGCCAACCGGTTGGCCCCCCTCGCGCAGATCCTAGTTGCCCCCGAGCAAGCCGGGTTCATCCCAGAGCGGAATCTTACTTATAATTTGCGCACAGTATTTGGGGCTTTACAGCATACTAGACAAGACACCACAGCAGTTGCGGTCTTTTTAGATATGGAAAAGGCCTTCGACTCTGTAGAGTGGCCATTCCTACGGCACGTTTTGACTAGGATGGGTCTGGGTCCGGTTTTTCTGCAACTGATCACGGTGCTGTATTATCGCCCCTCGGCCAGAGTCCGAATTGGTAACCTGGTGACGGAACCTTTCAACATTACCCGTGGGACAAGGCAGGGATGCCCGCTGTCCCCGCTGCTCTACGCCCTAGTGGCGGAGCCGCTGGCGTATGCACTACGTGAATACCATAGTCACAAGGGCCTAAGATTGTCGAAGCTTGAGCTCATAGTCTCCACCTACGCTGACGATACATTATTGTATGTCCGCGATCCCGAAAATAACCTATCCTCGGTCTTGCGCGGAGTGGTGCACTTTGGCGCGCTCTCTGGACTGCGAGTTAACTGGCCTAAGTCAGTTGTTGTCCCGCTCACGCCTGCTACTAAGCAACACGACCTGGAGTACCCTTTGCAGTGGTCCATGGACCCGATCAGGTACCTGGGTATCCAAGTACACCCTGATTCGGAGGTAGTATTCAGGGAAAACTATGGGGTGGCGGTCAGCAGGCTGGAGGACGACGTGGAAAACTGGATCAGGCTGCCACTGTCCCTCATAGGCAGAATCTCCATTATGAAGATGGTGGTGCTACCGAGGTTTTTGTTTTTATTTCTGAATATCCCCATGGTGTTGCCCACTTCGTTTTTTAGCCGGGTCACGACGTTACTGATAAAATTAGCCTGGGCGGGCAAACAAGCCCGAATAAAGTGGCAAACGTTAACTTTGCCGTATCATATGGGGGGATTGGGAGCCCCAGATTTAAATCTATATTACAGAGCTGCGCAGTGCGCTCACGCTTATTACTGGATTCATGGCCCCCCGGATGCCCCCCACCTCCGTCTGGAGACGCTTGTGGCGGAGCCGTTGCCTCTCCCGGCCTTGCTTTGTGAGGAAGCTGACCGCAGGACAGGCATACTGGATTCTATAAATGCTACGCGGCATGCCTGCCATTTTCTGCTGCAGCTTCAGGCGGGCGCCCTGTTATATTCCCCGGTTATGTCACTAGACTGGGCTCGCTGGTTACGCCCCTGCAGAGACCAAGGGGTAGTACAAGCGCTAAACTCCTTGAACTTGCAGACGGCTGGGGACCTGTTTCACAATGGCGCGGTTAAGCGGTGGGAAGATCTGGGGCGGCAGGAACCTCCTCCTACCTTACTACAGCACTTTCAGTTTCACAGAACCAGGCATGCATTGCGAGGCCTGCTGGGTGGCGATCTGCTAGAACCCCCCGAGGTTGTGGAATTAACCTATGTTATTAAAGCTCAGGCGCCACGTAAGATAGTCTCCAATGTGTATAGGATGGCTATGTCCCACAGGGCTAATCAGTACACTAGGGCTCGGCTAGAGTGGCAGCGTGATCTACAGCAACCGATCGACGATGCCATGTGGACATATTGTTGTACTAGTACGCGGCGAATATCGCTAAACGGTAGGCACAGACTCATCCACTTTAAGTACCTCCAAAGGGTGTATCACACCCCGGAGAGATTGCACAAGGTACGGTTTGAGGGACACCTCTGCCTGTGAAAGATGCACGGAAACTAGGGCCGACTTTATGCACTTGGCCTGGGGTTGCCCACAGATATACAAATTCTGGGAACTGGTTTTTAACGAGTTGGCAAAAATCACAGACTCGGAGCTTCCCCCGGACCCTGCTATGGCTCTGCTGGGTTACTCTAAAACAATTCCGCGAGAGCAGCGCAAACTGGTTGATATGGCTTTGCTACTGGCGAAGCGTAGAGTAGCGATCCATTGGCTCCGGGGTCCTACCCCCACTATGGCACAGTGGTCACACGACATGCTTTACTGTTGCACACAGACGGAGAATTTTAGTGAGTTATTACCCCCCAGGAGCCGTCCAAAAAACTTCTGGGGACTATATGTGACATACATTGCTGCCAAGGGACCAGATCAGTCTGAGAATGCTAGCGGCCAATCCCCTCATGCCCACGACATACCAGAGGCCTGACCCCCCCCCCTGTATCATTCTTCGAACGTGACCAAAGACCGCAGAGCTGGGACCGTCCCTGTGTAGCGGCCCCTAGGGGCTTGCATAGAAGTGGCTAACATTGGTAGTATTGGGTCGTTTGCATATTTAATGGTTTTTATCCACAATATGGTGCTGGAATGTAATGGATCTGGTTGTATAAAAGCTGATTGTTTCAACAATATTGTACATGTGCGTCTTACAGTGATTATGATGTCGCTTTTTGCTTCTTGTTTGTTCTGTAAAACGTTTGAGAAATAAAGAAATACAAAATTAAAAAAAAAAAAGAAGTTCAGTCACAGCAATAGAAAAAATGATCACAGAATTTGATGTTTAGAGAAGAGTTTCTGATCTTCTCGACAACACATGAGTAAAGTCTAAAATCATCTCATTTAGAGTCCAGACTAATGAGGATGGTCAAATCCTTTCAGTTTTTAAAGTAAATACAGTTTAATAGTGTGAGGATGGTTTCTATCACATTTCTAAGACTAAATTTCATTTTAATATTGTTAAGGCACACAGTATATAGAATCCTCTAAGTCTACAGTGAATGCACTTCAGGAATATATCAAAAGGAAGCACTTTACATTAATTAACATTAGGGCACACTGAATGTGTAGTGCTAAGTGCACATGTATTCGTACTTGTGACGTGTAAGGTTGGAGACAAAATTACGCTGCTCCAATCCCCCCTTTGATGGCGAATTGAGCCATCACATCAAGATTAAGATCTTTTATAAGATGGGCCATTTATAACCCCATAGGCTTCATAAATGCTTGTCTGGATTCCTCCAGACCTTTCACGTCATCATAGTCCTAACTGGATCTAAAAAAATCAGGGAAATGCAGAAAAATAGGAAAATGCGGGAAAGTGCTGGAAAATTAGGGAAGGTGGCAGCATTTCAGAAGCTCGGTCGAGTCTTCTGGGGACAGGAATAAGTGTTAGCCTAAGCCACACTCAGCAAAGAGTCAAAAAGATAAGCATAGATGTCTACACCTCTAAAGGTCTAAAGGAAAGTGCTCCAACCTCAGACAGTGTGAACATCAGTTATTTCCACCAGAATCTCTAAAGTAACACACCTCTGTTCGCATCATCAGGGGCTCCATTTTTTTAGGTCGAGCTTCAGTGCGCATGCGCTGTCTGCAAGACCTATTGTAGTCCAAAAAACGACTTTGGTCCCGCCTGCTGCCTGCCATACGCTCATGCCAGTGTCATTCATTTTTGCTGCCTCCTTACTCGTTTGGCAGCCCCTACGTCACTTCCGTTCTAAGTCAAAAGAGCACCAGCTAAGTACGGTTTCCTTACACTCTCATTGTTCAACAGTTGGTCGGCAGAACTCTTTTTTTTTTTTTTTAAATCTTGCTTTCCGCCCCTTGCTGCTTGTTATTATTCCTTTCTCTACAGAGACGGTGTTTGGCTATGCAACTGCAGGCAGACGCGGTGGGACAGGACACTCTAGTGATTGGCAGCAGTACAACGCAGGCTAAAAGTCACCAAAAATGTACACTGGTATAGATTCTTATCTTTGATTGGGTTCACCTTTGGCGCCCCAGCCAGGTGATGCTATTTGTTTGGTGTGCCTCGGACCTGGGTTGCGTCTTGTGCTTTCCCGACGTCTGGAAGCGTGGGTTTTTCTTCCTCTCTGCCATGCTGAGCTGCATTCCCGGTCTTCAGCTAGCTCCGGTTGCCTGTCGGGTGTTCTACAAAAAATGTCTGACCATGTGGGCGGCCGGGCAGCAGTTGTAGGTGCTGTTCTGTGTGTCTCCTCGCGTGCTCCATGGGCTTGCTCCACGGTTCAAGGCAGGGTGCAGGCTGTATCAACCATAGCTTCTCTTGAACTAAAGCCTGCCTCACCGGCCACATTAGATGGAGTCATGCTGTCTGGAAAGCCAGCACTACTTTCTTCATTACAGCAAGATGCTGAACTGGCAGACCAGAGAGCTAATTAAGGAGTAGAGGATTTCATCCAAAAGGTACAGGCACCTCTTGTGTTTTTTTTTACTGTACCGCGCAACGCCGCACTAATCTTAAACTATAGACTATAAACGGTTCGCCCAACTAAATTTCAACTTCTTTATATGTTTTTTTATTAAGCACCACGGCACGCTGCTTGCTCTTAATCAGCAGCAATAGCGGCCCGCCTTTTTTTTCAGGCCTGCTCACACAACTTCCTTCGTTCCCGTCACCCCCGTAAACAATTATCCCTTGAATGGCTAGCTTGTAATCTCCAACCGCCCTCCCAGAACAATTCTGCCTGTAGTTTAATAAGGGTTAACTCTTCTTTTCTTGTCTGATTAAAATTCATGCCCCTTCTTCCCACGTGGCGTTACCTCTGACCGGGGCTGTGTTCCTACTATCTTTCTTTCCCTCACCAACCCCCTTCTTCCGAATCAGGTGGGTGATAATCGTAAAGCATGCAAGGTAACACATTATGGTATTTTTGATGTTAGCCCACTTGGGTATTTTTATTTCAGGTCACTTTGTATTTTAATGCACATAGTTTTACATTTTAAACTGCATTCTAGTAGCTAAACATTTACATTGACATTAGAAATGGCAAAATCTAAAAAAAGCCGGCCTCCTCTATCATAACTACTACCCCTAACGCGGCGAAGAAGTGCTTTTCAGCGCATAGCACGCTACTCCGGAACCATGTGATGCACTCCTCATTTTGTAGGACTGGCCCTTGTAACAAAAGTACCGGGGAGGGGAATGGACCAAGCTGCCATAAATTGTGGATTTAGTTGCACTGAGATCAGCTTCATTGGCAGTTTTAAAGTTCACTTAATCATCACATAGATTGCTGGCGAGTTAGTTTGCTTTATTTAATATGCACTTTACACCACAGGGGCACAGCAGTCCTCCTCACCTCAACTGAATGGCTACAGGAGCACAGAATAGCAACGTGTGAACAAATAACAGGCAATATCTCTAATAGATTAGCAATCTGTTTTGCAATTTGTCTCCCATTCTTGAACATTCTTAATACAGAATGAGGTTGGAAAGCAGAGTTCTCGCAGCTCACTGGAAACACTGCTGCTGATTCTGTTGGCGTTATACTTCAGTGACCTTGTAGCCAAAATACTAATTTTGGTGTAACAGGAATACCAACTCAATGCATGTACTGTATTACAATGTTGTGTGGTCAGAATCCCGCATGTTTAGGACTGCTAAAGTGACGTCTGCTTCCTGATAACGTGGGCATTGCTAGGTCTCAGTCGACTACACCTACATTACTGTTATAAAAATGTGTTTCTGTGTGTGTTGCAGTTCTTTAACAAATGTAATAGGTCTCGCATTTGTTGGAGTTATTGGCATTATAAATGCATTCTAAACGCCAATGTTTTTTTACCCAGCCATGTTGCCGTCTGCAGTACCATATGTGGCCAAAAGAGGTCTTTTGGCCACATATGATACTGCACACTCCACCATCACCCCCTATTCCACCATCATGGCAGATTGCTGAAATAGTGCCCATTTTCAAAAAAGGGGATAGATCCAAGCCTATGAGTTACAGGCCGATAAGCCTTATAGACTCCCTTAAAAAAAAAATTGTAAACAGGTCTTAGGAAGGTTACAGGACTGGATGATGGAGTACCAAATCCTGAGTGATTTCCAGGCAGGGTTCCGTTCGAAAGTCAGTACCCTGGACTAGGCCTTCCGTCTTACCTGTATTTACTGGAAGGAAGTAATCGCTAAGGGGGGCAAATTATATGTGGCCTTTGTCGATTTGCGCACTGCCTTCGATCTAGTACCCCGGGCTAGGCTTTGGAGGGTTTTAAAAGAGATGGGCCTCCCCGCCAATCTTTTAAACATTTTAATTAGTCTCCACTCATCTAACACGGCACAGGTTAGGTGGGGCGCGAACAACCAAGTAACAGAAACCTTCCCTGTCCATCGTGGAGTGAGGCAGGGTTGTGTGTTGGCGCCCACCCTTTTTACTCTTTTTATTAACAGAGTTGTTGATTATGTAGACAGAGATGACTGTGATGCCCCTAAAATTGGTGTAAGAAGAGTGCCCGCATTGTTGTTTGCAGACGACACACTTTTAATATCTAAATCGCAGCAGGGCCTCCAACAACTCCTGAACGATTTTATAAGGTTTTGTGATGACAGGGGCTTAATTTTAAATGAGTCGAAAACCAAGTACATGATTTTTAACAGAGGGAAAAATAAACCAACAACTAGATCTGTGTGGGCTGGCAGTGCTAAGCTGGAGCAAGTAGAAATTTTTGATTACTTGGGCATCCGTCTGACGCCATCGATCGACTGGGGAGCACATATCGAAAAAGCCAAGCTACAATTAATCTACCAATGTGCCCATATCAGCAAAATACATAGGAAGACGGTATCCCGTCAAATTGCCCCAGCCCTCGAAATCTATAACACCAAGGTTTTGGGAGGAGTACTTTATGGCGCTGAGCTATGGGGCACGGGCAATCAATCCCCCCTCACAATTGTTGAAAACCACTTCCTAAGATTGCTGGTCGATCTTCCTGCCAGCTCCCCTCTGAAACCTCTGTACCTGGACCTTGCCCATAGGCAGCTGCAACACAAGTTGAATTGTAAATTGCTAATGTTCTGGTTTAGGCTATGGGCAGTGGAAGAGCTGGAAACTTATCGAGAGACTCTGAAGGATCTCCTGAAATTCCCCAAGGCAACATCAATTAGGTGGCTCATCTCCGTACGCGAATTATTGGAGAGGCTGGGGATGGAGACCTTCTGGACTAATCCTGAAAGTATGGTGCAAATCTCGAGGGCGAAGCTGAAAGAATTGTATTGGGAAAAGACACTGGCAATGGCCTTGGCAGAACCAGCGAACAGTTTGACAAAAGATTTTTTGCTTTTTAAATCCGTCCCATTGTTTGAGTCAACTATAGATGAAATCATTCCAACGAGGGCACGCAAACTTTTTTTACAGTTCCGTTATAAGACTATGCCCACCAGATTATTTTGCTCTAAGTGGCGTTCTAGCACTTCTTCTGATGTTCTGTGTCCAGCATGCAAAGCCTGCCCAGAATCAATTGTCCATTTACTTCTCTTCTGCCCCCATTATTTATCTCTGAGAAAAAAATTGATTTTACCATTGTGTAGACAGACTTGTAGTCCGGGACACTACCTTGAGGTAGTGAGAACATTGTGTATTAACACCCGTAGATCAATGGTCTTTGGCCTCTCAAGATTCTGGTATGCACTGTGGCTCAGGTGTGGGAAGCTACTTGTATGAAGCACTTTATTCTTCTAGGAGCTGCTGCATTTTGCTCCTTGCACATCTACTTAATGAAATTGTTTTTAATATATTTATACTCAAATGTTTACTTACCTGCTTTTATACTTGTGCTGTGTACTTTTTAGGATCCTGGTGATCGTAATAAAGTTTTTGATGATGATGATGATGATACTGCACACGGCAACTTGGCTAGGTAAAAACATTGGCATTCATAATACCAATAACTCCAACTCCAATAAATGCGAGACCTATTGCATTTGTAATGCTTGTTTTCTATTCTCACGTTGTAAGCTGAAACGTTAACAAATTCTCCCAGGCCAAACATGGGAACGGTATTGGCCTTTAGTACCTGTGATTCCTCACAACATTACTGAATGGAAACTTTCAGTTGACGCTCTGGGTCTCCATGTTCCTTGTCAAGACCTTCTTCTCAGGCTCTCACTATCGCTTGTACAGTGTCACATCTATTCTCAAACTAACAAACCATGTGAATATACCTGCAACGAAAAGACACACAAGCAGAAAATGGGAATAGTCATGGCAAGTTAACATATTAAATCAATGGTGCACATTTAATATGTGTGTGCACATACAACCACAATTGAATGGAAACTGTCAGTACATTAGATTCATGTTATACTTTGCATAAAGGTGAAATACTTGAGTACATGTTTATAAATGTGACTAAGAACTACATTATAAATGAAAATATGAAACATTAGTGCACACATTACATAAATCCTTTCTGTTTCTAAAGTAAATACATTTTAATAGTGTGAGGATCTTTTCTATTGCATTTCAAGACTAAAATTCATTTTAATATTGTTAGGGCACACAGTGTCTATAATCCTATAATTCTACAGTGAATGCACTTCAGGAATATATCAAAAGGCATCACTTTACATTAATAACATTAGGGCACAAAGAATATGTAGGGGCATATTCTCAAGGACTCATCGCCGAGTTAGCGGCACTTTATCGCAGCCAAAGTGGTGATAAATTCATCACATTATTCACAAGCAGGTGCTAACAGCCGATATCACCAGTTTTCCTGTGATAGCAGCCGCAAAAAACATCGCCACGGATGACACCGGCAACTAACGCTAATGATATGCAAAGAAGGCGTTCCCGTGCAAAAAGCCGCGAAAACACCACTTCTCAACATTCTCAACGGCCAGCCAGATCGGCGATAAGAATCAAAAACATGCGATAAGGCGCGTTAGCAGCAGGGATTTAACACCTGCTCTTACCTGGTGTTATGTCGGACGACAACCTGCACCATGAAAGGGAGCCCAGCCCACAGCCACACCAGAAGAACAACAGATGAAATTATAGGATTTGTAATGATATCAAGCAACTCACAGGAAGAAATGTGGAAGGTGCGATTTGAATAAGTTACTTTGAAGACTCAAGTGCTCAACTGAAAAAAGATCTATTCACATCCAAGGCTAAATGTACATTGTTACAAGAAGACATTGCTGAACTGTAAGACCGTTACCCTGCATGGAATTTCTAGAAAGGATACTCTTCACACAAGAGTTTGAGCTTGAAAGGGCAATCAAGATACCAACTTACAAAATCCAAAATGCCAACTATCCTAGACCGATTGTCTGCAAATTTATCCCCTACCAACATATAGAGCCTGATTCACACCAGAAGAACAACAGATCATGCAGCTCGGAGCCCCAAGAGGGCCACAACACCCACTGCCACTACCCCCAGGCCCCCCACCCCCCCAGGACCCCCCCCCGGACTACCACACCGGCAGTGGGGTATGTGACGTGCTAGGCCCCTTTGATTGGCAGGGTCACATGTCCTGTGACGCCTGTGCTGGATGGGTGTGGTGTGGGTCTGAACGAGCCCTCAGGGAGTGGCCGTGGCATGCTGACGACTAGACCAGTGATCAGCAGATCACTACAGGGACGACCTGGGACATTTAGCGTTGTCGTCCCCCCCCTGTAAGCGTATGCGGAGTGGACTGGCCTGGCGTATGGCAGGCCAGCATAGGGGTGGGAACAATGAACCCGGGGCTCTGGGCGTGCTCCAGTTCTGGGCTGGACATGGAAGTAACTGATGCGTGTGTCCCTGTTGTAGTGACTACGCCACCCGGACCACAATCGGCACTGTTGCACCCTGTCACTCAAGTTCCACGACATGATCAACATGGACGTCAGGGGGAATCTCTCACCGTACATTCAACCATACTCACATACGTGAATGATCAAAGGAATGACACATCTGTGCGATTCTGAATGTTTAATTCACATCCAGTGGAGTGTTGCAGCTGGAGCAGTACAGGGCCATGCAAACCCCACTTCAAATTATTGGCCCGTGGAGGGCCAGCCAGAGTCCTTCAGGGAATGACCAGTACATCGGAAGGGGAAGAGTTCAGTTCGCAGTCTGATCGCTGTGTCATTGGTAACCAAACAGGAGATGGCAGTCCATGTCGAGGTCCAAGGTGAGTGTCGTAGAGTGTATCGGGGGACAGTGGAAGGTGATGATACAAAGGGCAGGACCAAGCAGAAACACGCCATTTTGCGGAGATGAATGCTACTGCCTCCTCCTTACCAGTAAGGTTGGTTCACCCGCATCTTCGTCCTCTGATGGCACATGTGCCTCACACGTGGGTGGTGGTGGATTGCCTGCCACACTGTGAGGCACTGAGACATCAGGGGGCGAAGATGTGGATGTAGAAGCTGCAGCAGCACTCATCTGAGCAAGGCCTTGAGGCAGCAATGCCATGACGATGTGCTGCAGGGCGTTGAAGGCCCCAGCCACATCCCGCTGGTGTGCGGCCATGGCAGCCATCCTGTCCACCGTCATCCGCACCATGTTCTCCATGAGCCCCCACATCTGGAACAACTCCCGGCAGACATCGCTGGAGCCACTCTGACTGGACAGTTGTTCTTGTCTCAGTATCATGACTCCAGCGATGTCAGCCATGGATCGCTGGAGAGCATGGAGCGGACTGTGGGTGTCCGTTAGGGACTGAAAGTGGTCCCTGATGGGAACCAGACACCCATGTATGGCATCAAGTTTGGCTGCCATGTGGTCGAACCCCACCCGCACCTGATCAGCCACCTTCTCCTGGCACTCCAACACATGGCGTTGGAAGGCCATGTGTTGTTCGTGGGGGTCCTGGGAGTCAGCCGTGGTGGTAGGTGCTTCCTGCTGTGTGGTCTGTGCAGGGGGTGGGGTTTCCTCGATGCAGCTGGGCTGCCCTGCTCCTGGGCGTGGGGTCCTGAGGGTGTCCATGAGCTGTTGCAGGGCGTCGGGGTCGATGGTGGTGTGGTCCTCTTCATCATCAGTGAAGAGCTGTTGGGTCTGCTCTGCAGGAGGTGTTGGTTCTCCCTCTGCAATGTGAAGGGTAGATGCAGTTTAACATTGTGTTCACATGTATGTTGACGCATTGTACAAATTTACATACAGACTGCATGACAATGTACATTGTGACTGTTAGGGAGGAGCTGCCTATTTGATGCGGGACAGTGGACATTTCGACAACATCACGGATGTGTGTTTGTACTAGTACATTTTCATCCCACATTTCCCTGCTATCCCAATGTGATTGGCCAGTTTCTACACACAAGCGGCACCACTTGGGTCCTCTGTTCTGTTGTGAACGTGTTGCAGTTCATACCACATTGTTGTCAATGTTGATGTGCTCTGAATATTATGTGTGTGTGCTGCATTTTGGGAGAGTCGCCCCTGCAGCTCTGATGTGGCTGGCCCTTATCTCTTTCAGGCGGTGTGCCTTGACTTCTGTGCTTCTACAGTGCTGAGATGTTGCATACTTGGGTGAATTGGGCTCTTGGTGGGAGTTGGGACTGTGGGGCATGATTTGTCCGCAGGTGTGTTGTTGAGGTCAGGGGTTGTTTGTGCAGGTGGATGTGTCAGAGTGTGACCTGCTCCTTTACGGATGTGGTCCACACTCAGCCACCTCAGTGTCGTGGCGTGCAACATGTCATGGTATATTGACTGCAGCCATGCTATTCGTCATGCAGTGTCACTTGCATTGTCAGTGTGGCTCACTGACACGCCGCTTTGCTGGGTTCGGCACATGTGCAAGGGTTTGTTGTGAGATTAGTGATGTGTGGGGAGTGCCCCCTCTGTGCACATTGTGGACGGGGGCCCACTTGCTGTTTCTATGTGTGCTGCAGTATGCCAAGGAGATCAGGGGCATGACCCAGAGTCATTGTGGGTGTGCAGTGTGCTATTCTTGATTGTGCATGTGTGCCATTGTGCCCATCTCCCCCCGTCCCCCCAGTCCCTGGTCGTTACTCACCCTGTTGCTGTTGTGTCCGTTCATGTTGAGCAGTGTCCGGTCCCCCAACTCCTGTCACTGTCTCCCCACTGATGACTGTGGACACCATTTCCTCCATGTCATCCAGCTCCTCCTGTGGCGCCGGACTCCCACCTCCAGTCTGCATTGCTGCCTTCTGGTTGTTGGCGAGTTTCTGCTTGGTTTTGCGCTTAACATCATTCCAGCGCCTCTTGACCTCTTCCATTGTCCTCCTCAGCACTCTGACTGCATTCACCTTGTCCAGGATGGACTGCCATGTTGCATTTTTGGTTGCCAATGACACAGTGGAGGTGACGAACAGTTGTTGCTGGTGTTCTACCACCTCCGTGATCAGGATCCTGTTTTCCTGCGGACTGAACTTCTTCTTCCTCTTCTTCTTGTCCTTCCCTGTCCCCGGGGTCCCAGGCTGGACCTCCGTGGGGCTTGTGGGGTTCTGGTCGTCCTCTGTACCTGCTCCGGCTGCCTCCATTGTGCTTCGCTGTGGTTCGGTTTTTGTTTGTGTTTTTTTTTTCTGCCTTTATGGTGATTTTTCCCGCCTGACGTGTGTGATTTGCAGGCCTGGCGCTGCTTTTCGCTGATTGTCTTATCGCGATTGGGCCCATCGCAACTTTTTTCACGTTCAGCTTTGGATTTGTATCGCCGTCCCGGTGAGTTACTCGCGGTCATTTTCCACATTATCGAGAAACTATCGCATGTTACCGCCGTGTTGGGAATACGACGTTAACACGGTGTTATTTTCCCGCGATAGACTGCGATGTGAGAAGTTGCGTTAAGCGAATTTGGTGATAGTTAACACACGTTCTTGAGAATATCCCCCATAGTGTTAAGTGCACATGTATTGCGTACTTGTGACGTGTAAGGATGGAGCCAAAAATTACGCTGCTCCAATTGCATTCTGTCCAGAACACTAGTTTTGTCTTTCAAAATTAACTCTGAGAAATATCAGTACTAAAATACTATACTAAAATGTCTGTGGACTATTAATGGATATTCAGAAGTTGAGACATTGAAATCTTAGGGGACATCATGGTTGTGGGGAGGTATGTCAAACTGGGAAGTCAGGCCTTGGTCCAGCGTTCTTAAAATTATACAAGATGTAGGCATAGCTGAGGGGCTCTTCACCTGGCAGAAATATCCCACACAATCCTGTAAACTCCATTGGCTATAATTTTGCTGCACTCAGTGATGCCATCTCCTGCACTCACATCAAGCTGTTGGATACACATTTGAACCCTCCAAGACCCGCTGTTGATGGATCACAGAGAACACAAAACTTGGGCACTACAAAGGATGTAGGCCTAACGAATATGGCTCCTGCCCTTAGAGTGCTCACTCGATTCGGCCCCCAACCTAAGTTTCGCTACAAGCCTAACTTCCATCAGGATGTTCGTGAACAAGAGTCTTTTCCCCACCAATCTACCACTGTAATTGCTTATTCTTTAAAAAGTGAGCTTTTACCATATTTTCGAGCCAGAACATAATATTTTTTTAAATGCCTGGTTTTAAAATGGTGTCCACCTGTGCAAAGCATGTATCAGCGTAACAGAGTGGTCTCACACCCCAGTGCTTTGCACTTGCTACAAAGTCCCTCGGCCATGAAAGGTCTACAGATATCCCCACATTTGACATCAAGCAATGTCTAATGGTGTGTCTGAACCTACTAAGTTCAGAAAACCGTTAATGCAGAAAGCGTGGCTCGGAGGAAAGATCGCACAACTCTCTGCCTTTGCTATCTTACATTGGGAATTTTCGACAAAGATCCTCAGCCATTTCTATATGCTTAGAACATCTTCACTGTATGTTACCTTTTGATAGTAATAAAACAGGGCCTCCATATAGCAAGCTTTCAGGCAGAATGTTCTGTATTACCTCTCCCATTTTGAATAACCCATATTCTCGAAGAGGCACTAACAGTTCCAACTCCATGCTGTAGCTCTTCTCACTACAATGCTGATTTCTACATTATATCAAGGGAACAATAACATTACCCTAAACACTACCTAACACCCATAAAGACATAAACCTAAACAGAACAAACAACAGCAGTCACACCCACAGTTAACCACGGCTAAGTTAAAAAAAAAAAAAAAGCAAGCCTTAACTGCACTAAAACTGAACTACATACTACAGATTCTCCAATAAAAGAAAAAACTGATATCCTCACAATGGACATAATATTTTAAGTCCATGATCTAGCGCAAAGCCCTAAAATGAACACTGAAATAATTCAAGATGAAATTATAGGATTTGTAATGATATCAAGCAACTCACAGGAAGAAATGTGGAAGGTGCGATTTGAATAAGTTACTTTGAAGACTCAAGTGCTCAACTGAAAAAAGATCTATTCACATCCAAGGCTAAATGTACATTGTTACAAGAAGACATTGCTGAACTGTAAGACCGTTACCCTGCATGGAATTTCTAGAAAGGATACTCTTCACACAAGAGTTTGAGCTTGAAAGGGCAATCAAGATACCAACTTACAAAATCCAAAATGCCAACTATCCTAGACCGATTGTCTGCAAATTTATCCCCTACCAACATATAGAGCCTGATTCACAAAAGTAAACGTATACTTTTGTGTAAATTTACGATTGTTTGCTATTCACAAAGAGATTTATGAATAGTATCTTTACGAGTATGGAGTCTCTGCACATAAAAAAACCTATCTTTTTATTTGTGGAGACTCTACACTCATAAAGATACTACTTGTAAACCCCTTTGTGAATAGCAAAAATTCGTACATTTACACTAAAGTGTACCTTTATCTTTGTGAATCAGGCCCTTAGAGTACATCTAGGCCAAATGAGATGAAACAAACAGATATGTGGGAGGGCGTGAAGACCAGCTTCATACAAGGCTAGTCCAAAAAAACAGTACTCATCCAAAACGGCTTTGATCAAGACTCAGGAACATGGATGCTTCTTTCTCGTTTTTACGGTCCTTTGAGATTTACGACCATGCTTATAAGCAAGCATAATATTTTTCCAGCTGTACTGAACTAGCTTTTTTTTTAGACAACATCTCTGAGTCAGTGATGGACATGGATCTGCATGTTATGAGATAAGCAGGACAAGTGAAAGTACTGTCATGCCATCCTCTCCTGTCCCAGGGTCATAGTTTCCAGGTTGCTTTTAAAACAACAAGTATGGTGCAACTATACAAAAGCCAGGTACATTTCATGTTGATCACATGCACACGGGTAAAGCTTTTGTCTTTTAACAATCTATTTGTAATACAATCTTTCCTAAACCTCGAAAAAGCATGTGGCACAAGTTAAGCTGAAGTTGTGTACTTTTGCACATAACTAATTCTATAATAGGGGTTAATGACTCGCGTAGGGTTATCATTAGATTGTTATAACTGAATATATCATATTCAATTTATCCAAAAAGCAAGTTAGAGCCTCAATCAAAGGTGATTTCTGAAGGGTAAAACCTATCTTTCACTCAAAACCTGCATGTTTTTACTTTACCTACATGGTGCGTGGGTTCCACAAACAATGTTTTTCTTTTCTTTCACCCAATCTACCTACCTGCTCTTTCTTGCTCGTTCTCTTCTGTTAACTTTATTGTCCCCTATGGCATGCAATCTATTCAAGAGTTGGATACAGCTTTTCAACATAAACTCTCTATGGGCACCTTCGCTAGTTAAAGAGTCAATTATTTCAGCTCATTCTCCTTCTCACATTTAATGGTTCATTCTTTAGTTACAGTAATTACTTATAATTTTCAGAATCTCGCAGCACCCTAAAAGGCGATATTGTCTTTCATCAAGAAGCCAAAATTGGTCTGAAAGAGGCGCTGACTCTGTGAAAAAACTGGAGTAACAATGATAACTGTTCCCTTTGTAAACCCAAGAAAAACAGTGTTGTGATGCAGCTCACTTAAATAGCAGGCATCTCGGTAATTGCTGAGGAGTCTGATGTGGAGGGTAGAAGGTTCATTTCCAGGATCAAAATTACAAAAAGGGCTTCTATGTGATAAATATCTATGCAACAAAACCAAATGCCAATAAACTCTAATTTTGGTCAGCCTTGAGCAGTAAACTTAAACGTATGTGTAGTATCTGCCCAACGTGACCATTCCCAGCATGGGCAGATTGTTGCGTCATGCCTAGTGTGGTGTGGTCGCGAGTGCTACGTCTGTTGACAGTTGGGTCGGCGAGACGGGAAGGTCGTGACAGCAGATGGTGGGCAGTGCCTGTGGGATGATACTTGCCGTTTCTACATCATAAACATCTTCGATGTTAACCACCTTAAGTCACGTCATTACCGTTTGCCTTAAGATGTACTAATGGTTGGGACCATTCGCAGACTCTCAAAATGTAAATTCTGTCTGCCAAAAGCACATAAAGAAATGTGATCAATCTGACCTCAAAGAGGCTTGGACACTGCAACACCCTGACGCAAGTGGCTTTACATTCTTCACATTCCCTTACCGAATACACTCAAGGACAGAGTATCTCCTTCTACCTGGACCCCACCATAACCTTTTAGAAGAAACCCATATATAGAATCTATGCTAGTCTCTGATAACACGTATCTCAATGTCTCCACTATTAAATTGGAATAGGGCATTCAATAAAACCTGGCAAAGGAGCATAACTTTACTAATAGAGGAAGCTTAAACACACTCAAAAATGCAATCTCAGATTACATTACGGTGAACACTCAATCCTACACCCCCCCAAATAGTATGGGACGTGTTTAAAGCTACTATCTGAGGCATCATAATTTGTTTACTAGAGAGGCGGATCTAAGACTGTCCAATCTAGAAACAGAAATTAAACAATTAAAAGAGAATTTTAAGACATACCAAAGGCACTAAACTATTAGAAACTCTTAACAAAGGGCCTGAATACGAGTTTTGGTGGTCCTGGAGTGGGCAGTATGCCACCTCTCCGCTCCAGGACTGCCGAAACTCACCTCTGCCCGCCCGCCAGATTACAAGTAATTTTGTGGTCTGGCAGATGGGCAGCATGGCGGTCCGGTGGCTGTGCTGTTTAAAGGCTCTTATGAGCCTTAAACAGCACAGCCGTGCAACCACCAGTGCACTTTCCTGCACAGGAAGGAATGCACCATGTTGTGCATTCCTTCCCTTGAAGGAACAGGGGGTGCAAAACTACAGGAGGGCACAACATGTGCCCCCTACATAGATCCCCCGTGCACAGGGGCAAAAGTTGCCTCATCACCACCCTTTTCATAGCGTTGTGACCACCATAAAAAAGGATGTGGAGTGGCAACTCAAAATATGCTTGACGGTGCATATTTGGCCTCAAACAGCTGCAGACCGCCGCAAGATCCTTGATCTGCAGCTGTAGCAGCAGTTCAGTGGCAGTCCGACCACCACACTTATAATACTGTGGGCAGTCCTGCAGTGTGGCGGTGGTCGGACCGCCACCACAACTACGGCGGTCTCATGAACCGCCGTAGTCGTAATAAGGCCCAAAGATAACGATGAATATAACAAAATCTCAGAGTCAGAGCTGGCGTTTCGTTCATGATACAAAAAGCATCACATTTATGAGACAACAACAAAGAGGGTATATCATACCATCCTACCATAAAATTCAAGAAGGAAAACTTTTACATACACTCTCTGAAAGACAATAAAAGAATAAACCACATAAAACAAAACAGATCAAAGAACTCTTCAGATCTTTCTTTCCAGACTTGAATGTCCCCAGTTTATCCATAAATAATAATATTCATGAGTAGTGTCTCAAAATTATTAACCTTTCACAATTTCAGACCCTGGAAGAAATCTATTAACCAGACCAAAGGATGAACCAGAAATTCAGAAATGTATATGAAAACTATAATATGGCATAGCCCATAGTCCACAACGCTTTAAAACTCAATTAGGATCTATTGGGACAAGCTAAAATCACAAATGATAAACCTTTCTGGTCACTTCTCTCAAACCAGACATATATGGGGTTCTATAGCAGAGTCCATGATAAAAGTAATGCTAAAAGAAGGCTACAATTTAACACAGGCAAAAAACTACAGAGCAGTTTCTCTAATCAAAGTGGATTGCAAAATCGATGCTTAGGTCCTGTCTAACAGATTGGAGAAACTCCTCCTTAACATTACACACACAACTCAATCAGGATTCATGAAAAAATGATAGTCTAGCACCAATACAAGAGTCTTCTGACATACAATTGAAAATTTGACAAAAACACCAGCAGTGTTAACAGCCAATAGAACCCTTATTAGTATCAGTGAGATCCAACTCATAAACACTAACAGCCCTAAACCTTTTTCCCCGCACAGATCAATACTGTCAAACAATACGTAGTGGTCTTTGGTTATACCCTTAATAAAGAGACATTGAGCTTACACCTCTGAACATCCACTGCACACATGATGTTTTAGGTGACACTGGTTTAAATTGGCAACCAAGATTCCTAGAACACTTAGAGATTGAAGTTAATTGTGAGTTCTTGGAAACATTAGGACTTAATGAGCTACTAACCCTAAAAAAGATTTCAAACCTCATAGAAAGCTGTCCCCCGCCCTAAATTCTTAACATGGTGGGGCAACATTGAAGTAGTTAAAATGACGATTACCCCGATGATTAACTATCAAAATAGTATGTTTGATGTCAAACTCAAAATATTTCTCTAAAAAATCAAAATTTCTCATAAAAGATGTCATATGGAAAGAAAACAAATCCACATAGCTCACAGAATAGATTACATCTAAATTAAGATGTGAGTAGGGTTAACGTGGCTGACTTCAGGAATTGCCAAACTACCTTCCTTATAAGACAAGGACACTTTGGTTCCTACCTGACAACTCTTCCCAACTCCAATGGTAAAAAGTTGATCTCTCTCTCTCTCCTACAGGGACTCCCTCTGTGATATCCCCTGCACAAATGTAACACTCCACACTCAAATTTGATTTTGGGTAATAGATCTGATTCCTCTGCATACCTAAGTAGCAAACTTGAGGTTACTATGAGAAAGTTCAATCATGCCTCTTTATGGCTTAACAAACAAATAAAGATAGAAGGCTCCCCTTTGTACAGTACTAATGGATAACAAAACAGATATGCTGGTTAAAAGGCTGTTGATCTGATTTACAGTTTGGTGGATGGGTTACTCTGTCACAAATGTTATTGATATCCCATCTGCTGTATTATAGATGCATTATATCCTGGTGAGTGCAGAGATGTTGACTCTTTACTGACTGTGTTTGTCCTTTAGCCAGCACCACGGTCTGAGATATCCCGGAAACCTGAGTGTTCATTTTCATCGGTGTTCAGTATTAACAAGAAGACATCATGGTTCATATGTCGCCTAACCTCTTGAAATATTACCACAAAGGGCATGTTGTTATTTGGTTGGCACTGAGTGGCTGCACAAACAGACCTTTCTATCTCACTGTAGCTGCATTTAACAAGCGAGCTCGGGACAGCGAGTATTTGGAGCAGTTGGGGTCCTACGATCCACTACCTAACACGTACAATGATTGATTTGATTTGAGTTTTGGAAAGCGCAAACAAATACCCTGAGGCATCTCGGCAGTAAGGAACAAGGAAACTTGAAAGCCACAGTTAAGATTTAGTAAAAAAGCAGGAAGCTCAAAAGGGAGGAAGCCGATTTTATCTCCAGGAGAAGCGAGTTTCAGTTCCAAGTGGTGCAGACCACGAAACTCCTACCTCCTCAGGAGGAGAGTTTGTAGGATGGCACCACCAGATTCCCGGCTGTACTAGACCTAGGAGTCATATTGGGGACGTACCTTCTAAGGGGCATATTCACAAGAACGTGCGATAATCATCGCCAAAATAGGTTAACGCAACTTCTCATATCGCCGTCCATCGCAGGAAAATAACTCAGTGTTAACGTCTCATTCTCAACACGGCGGTAACATGCGATAGTGTCTCGAAAACGCGTCAAATGTCCGCGATACAACTACCGCGACGGCAATAAAAAAGGAAACCTGAACGTGAAAAAAGTTGCGATGGGCCCAACCGCGATAAAAATCCAGCGAAAAGCAGCGCCAGGCCCGCAAGTTCCACAAGTAAGGCGGGAAAAATCACCATAAAAGCGGCAAAAAAGAAATACAAATAAAACACAAACAACTGCGAAGCACCATGGAGGTAGCCGGAGCAAGCACAGAGGACAACCCGAACCCCACAAGCCCCACGGAGGACCAGCCTGGGACCCCGGGGTCAGGGAAGGGCAAGGAGAAGAAGAACAGAAAGACGCGGTTCAGTCCGCAGGAAAACAGGACCCTGATTACGGAGGTGACAGAACACCATCAACAACTGTTCGTCACCTCCACTGTGTCATTGGCAACAAAAAATGGAATATGGCAGTCCATCGTGGACAAGGTGAATGCAGTCGGAGTGCTGAGGAGGACAATGGAAGAACTCAAGAGGCGCTGGAATGATGTGAAGCGCAAAACCAAGCAGAAACTCGCCAACAACCGCAAAGCAGCAATGCAGACTGGGGGTGGGAGTCCTGCGCCACAGGAGGAGCTGGATGAGATGGAGGAAATGGTGTCCACAGTCATCAGTGTGGAGACGGTGGCAGGAGTCGGAGGACCGGACACTGCTCAACATGACCTGACACAACAGCAACAGGGTGAGTAACCACCAGGGACTGGGGGGGTGGGGGGAGATGGGCACAATGGCACATATGCACGAGTAAGTACAGCACATCTGCGGACAAACCATGCCCAAGAGTCACAACTCTGACCAAGAGCCCAATTTACCAAAGTCTGCAACAGCTCAGCACTGTATAAGCACAGAAGTGAAAGGCACACTGCCTGAAAGGGATGAGGACCAGCCAAATCAGAGCTGAAGGGGCAAATCACCCACAATGCAGCACACACACATAACACTCAGAGCACCTCAACATTTACAACAAAGTGGACCAAACTGCAACACTTCCACAACAGAACAGAGGACACAACTGCTGCCGCTTGTGTGTAGAAAATGGCCATTCGCATTTGGCATAGCAGGAAACTGTGAGACGATAATGGACAAATACAACCTCACATCCGTGATGGTGGCGAAATGTCAACTGTCCAGCATTAAATAGGCATCTCCACACAAACAGTCACAATGTACATTGACATGCAGTCTGTTTGTAAACTTGCAATGCGTCAACATACATGTGAACACAATGTCAAACTGCATCTCCCCTACACATTGCTGAGGGAGAATCATCACCTCCTGGAGAGCAGACCGTACTCCTCATCACCGATGATGAAGAGGACCTACACACCATCGACCCCGACGCCCTCCAACAACTCATGGACACCCTCAGCACCCCACCCCCAGAAGCAGGGCAGCCCAGCTGCATCGAGGAGAACCCACCCCCTGCACAGACCACACAGCAGGAAGCACCCACCACCACGGCCATCTCCCAGGATCCCCACGAGCAACACATGGCATTCCAATGCCGTGTGTCGTAGGGCCAGAAGGGGATGGCAGAGCAGGTGCGGGTGGGGTTCGACCTCATGGCAGCCAAACTAGATGCCATACGTGGGTGTCCAAGTCCCATCAGGGTTCACCTACAGGCCCTAATGGACACCCATAGTCCGCTCCATGGTCTCCAACAATCCATGGCTGACATCGCCGGAGTCATGACTCGTAGACAAGAACAACTGTCTAGCCAGAGTGGCTCCAGCGATCTCAGCCGTGAGTTGGCCAATATGGGGAGGAACATGGAGAACATGGAGCGGATGCAGGTGGGAAGAATGGCTGGAGCGGATGCAGGTGGGAAGAATGGCTGCCACGGCTGCACACCAGCGAGATGTAGCAGGGATCTACCATGCCCTGCAGATCCTCATCATGGCAGTGCGGCCACAAGGCTTGGCGCAGATGAATGCTGCTGCCATTACTCCCTCCACATCACCGCCCATTGATGTGTCAGTGCCACACAGTGCGGCTGACAATCCACCTCCGGCCCCTGATGTGTCACTGCCACACAGTGCCGCAGACAAAACACCACCACCCACATGTGAGGCACATCACACATAGGAGGACGATGATGAGGATGAATCTGCCGTTGGGCTATGTAGGAAGCGGTAGCATTCATCTCCGCCATATGGCCTCTTACTGCTTGGTTCTGCCCTCTGCATCATGCCGAGGAATAACACCCTCCACTGTCCCCCTCAACACCCTGCGACACTCACCTTGACCCCGACATGGACTGCTACATTTGTTTAGGCAACCAATGACACAGAAATCAGACTGCGGACTGAACTCCCTCTCCTACGATGTACTTTACCCTCCCCAAAGGACCCTGGCTGGCCCTCCACGGGGCAACATTGTAAAGTAGCGTGTGCATGGCCAGGTACTGGTCCACCTTCAGCACTCCACCGAATGTGGTTAAGACATTCAAATTCACACAGATGAGTCATGTCCATGATCAAGCAAGTACGAAAGCATGGATGTATGTAGGGGCAGTGATTCCAAACAACGGTGCTCCCTGGGAACTGATTTCAATGTGCATGTATGTCCGTGACCCAGATAGGCAGTGAGATGACTGGGAATGTGTGAACTAGCTGTGGCCTCATTGCTCCAAAACAACAATCTCGCTATTTCCAAACTTAGCCCCACGTCAATGTATGAAATAGGGCTGTGTGTCACAAAGGCAAATTCAAAGTTATGTGGAAGCCACAGCTCGGAGCAATGATTGGTTTGAGTGTGGAGCGCATGGACTCCTGGGATGGTCGGTGCGTAAGTGTGAAGGTCATACCATGCAAGTGAACTACGAGCAAGGACTCCTGTGTGTGGGGTGTGTATACGTTGGCCTCTGGTTAGCGCCGTGCGTAGTGTGGGAGCCATCAGCAGCTGCTATGGTATCGCTCAGGGGGTGCCGGGCGCATGCATTCCCAAGGTCGGAGGTGCAGATGTGCTACCGCCTTCTAGATCAGACAGAGGGGCTGTCATCCACAATGTTAGTTTGTCATCTGCTTGCATTCTGGAAATGTGATGGGGATTGGGTGGGGGGTGATGTCACTGCTTCGCCTTCCGGCATGGTTGAACCCTTACCAGCCATGTACGTGCCCTCACGGTCATTATTGCATGCTCTGATGTTGCAGTGTTGTTTTGCTGCAGTCTGACAGTGAGTGGTGCAGGTAGCTGTGAGGAGGCGGTTGACCACTCACCTTGCACCTATTAGCTGGCACTGATCACTACTCTTGATGGATGACGTCCGTGTAGACATGTGACCTGTACATGGCACATCTGACCAGGGGACACCTTGGTGTGTTCCACGCAAGGTGGACCTGCTGGCTTCTAGGCTGGTGTGCATCTCCCAATGTTGCTGAGGTGTCCACTGTGCCCACATCCCCCTCACGGCCATGTTGTTCATGTTGTGGGACTCGACACACAGGGTGTATATTTGCATCAGGCAGGTACATCTCTGACCACAAATGGCACCCTGTTGTCTTTTCCTGAACACCAATGACGGCCTTCATGTCATGTTCATGTACACGTGGGACTCTGATGAGTGGCATGACGTACTACATGTGACACCCTGATATGGCATATCGAATACGTGATGCCCTAAACAGCCTCTCGGTACAGAGGTGACATACACACCATCTCTTCTTGCAACATATGCGAATGTTAGCACTCAATGTTGCACTTACACCCGTCAGAGTAATGTGCTAATGCAGAGGACTGACATGCACACGGGGAATGTGTGTTGCTGAGATTTTATTTGCACAATCTGGTCATGTGGTCATCTTGTACTGTGCCATGATTGCTGTGGACAGTCACAATGTGAAGTGCTCATGCGAAGAAAATGTTGATGATTGTGTTCCTTTGGGCTATTCCTGCAACGGCTGCAGTGGGGTGTGGTCCATCTGCATCATCTTCCTCATCATCGTCCGGTGCTTCTGGGACTTGGATCCATGGGGCATTGGTGCGTACACATATGTTGTGCAATACACAACATGCAGTGATCATCTTGCACACTATTTCTGGGCTGTACAAGAGTCTTCCACCGGTGATGTCCAGGCACCTGAAACGTGATTTCAACACGCCAAATGTGCGTTCAACAATGCCCCTGGTGCGTTTGTGGGCCACATTGTACTGCCTCTGGGCCGGGGTGTTCGGGGCTCGGAGGGGTGTCATCATCCACGGGCAGAGTGCATATCCTTGATCACCTGTGAGAGGTAAGTGAGATTAGTGTCAACTGGTGGTTCTGCATGCTGTGTTGGCAGACATACAAGTTTTGTGGTGTGTGATTTGTGCAACCTTGGGATTCATGTTAGCCATGTATTGCTGCTGGCAAATGTGGTAAGACAATGTGTATTACATACCCTCACAGCTGCTCCCCCCCTCCCACCGAGCCTATTTACTTGTGTGTGCTGCGCGGTTGTATCACTTGCACTCCTACGGAACACCATTGTCATGCCTGTCTGCGCATGTCCGCAGGACTGACAGCAAGACTGTAATGTTGGCTGTTGAAGGTGTAGGCCTGTGGTAAGGATAGGGCGGACATAGATGTGGAGTTCTGGCCTGGCTGAACTCGCGCTGATATTGAGGCTAGGCCTTCGGTTCAGGCTGCGGCAATGTAGATACACACACGACAGTTGGCATGTATGAGCTGAGACCCCGAGCGGTCTCGCGCTCCTTTATTAATCCATTCGGGCGAGGCCGCCCTCCTGGTGCATGCTACATTGCAACATTGTCGATTACAGGCCGGGTGGCGCAGACACTACTACGGAGACACACGCCAAAGTCACTTTTGTGGCCAGGCCGGAACTGAACCACACCCAGAGCCCAGAACTGAACCACGCCCAGAGCCCTGGGCCATTTCTCTGCACTCCTCACACGCGTGCGCCGCCGCTGCGGCGCTGGGATGTTGTGCGCTTCGGAGTACGTCTCCAGACGATCTACCCAGGCTTACCGGCAGCCTCCCTGGGACGGGGGTGGCCCCGTGACTGTGAAGGGCTCCAGTGGCGTTACCGAGGACATGCTGTTGGCTACTGGAGGCGGACTTGTGGGGTAGCCCCTCGGGACAATGACTTGCGGTGCACTGAGGTAGGCCCACCGGAAAAGCTGAGCGGGTGTGTAGCCTGCGATGATGCAGCAGGCCTGGAGGGGCGGACTGGAAAGGATGTGTCTGTTACTTGCTGTAGCGCAGTGTGGTCAGAAGGCAGCAGTAGCCAACTTGCAAGTCCGCGGTGCGGTGCCGCTGGGTGCGCTGGGGGCCTGTTGCGCAGAATCCAGCGATCGGCTGAGGAGGCTGCCAAGCTTGCGGAGCCCAGCCTTGGAGATTGCAGTGGCACGTGGTGGGCCCTCTTGGAGAGACGAAGGTGGCGGAAGGTGAGCAGTGATGCCTGGGTGCGCAGGGGCGGGCATTCACCGCTGGGCACAGGTCGGGTCTGGGGATCAGCGGGCTGGGGTGCGGCAGGCGCACAAGATCGCGCAGGCACCACCGGTCACGACGGCGGCCTCGTGGCAGGGTGAGGGACGCCGCCCTGGCAGGCACGCCACTGCAGGCGATGACGAGATGTGCGCCAGGTGGCGTGGGATGTAGCCACCTCGTCGCCGGTGTGACTTTGCCCGTTGTAGGTGGTCGGCCACGTGTGTGTAGGCCTATGGTCAGGATATGGCAGACACAGAGCCACACACAGTAGTTACTTCGCTGGCCGTCCCGGAAGTGAACCACTCCCTGAGCCCCGGCCTATTTAGTCACTCCCCTACGCTGGACTGGCGTGCGCCGGCCATGCCCACTATGCTTACGCTTACAGGGAGGCCGACATGGCTACTTGTCCAAGGTGTTCCCCACTGCCTGTGATGACATAGTTGCGTCCACTGTCCACGACACTACAGACTCCAGCAGTATGTGTCCACATGGACATGTCTGTGCTCTGCATACTCAAGTCTGTCCAGCACATCACCGCCACACTTGGCATTGTGTACATTGTTATTCATAAGTCCATTGCCTCCTTCGCACAATCGTGGTTCACACCTCTCCCCACATTCTGCAAATGTGTGGCAGAGGGGCTATGCCTTAGTGTATGGTTTGTCCACATTTCTGGCCCCTCTTACCACGGTTACTTGTGTTGTCATGTCTGGCAGGTGTGCATGTTGGTTGGCATGTTGAATGTGATTTTGTTACGTGTCCATTCCCACAGTTGTGCGTTGTGTGATTGTGGAATTGAGGTGTGTGGTGTGTTCCGTTGGTACTTACCAACGAGCAGTCCATTTCCATAGGTGCCATCCTGGAAGCGCTGGTTGATGATGGACTGTCGGAAGATGTATGAATCATGCACACTGCCTGGGTAGTTTGCGACGACATTGGTGAACAGTCCCCGGTGGTCCACTATTGCCTGCACATTGATGGAATGCGTGTGCTTCCTGTTGCGGTAATTGTGTGCAGTGTCGGCAGGGGGCACAAGTAGGACATGTGTGCAGTCGATTGCCCCCAACACGTGCGGGAAACCAGCTATGGCGTAGAAGCCTTGCTTGGTCTCCAGCTGTTCCTGCGCAGTGTGGGGGAAGTGAAGGTACTGGGGTATCAAGCTGGTGATGGCATCCAAGACAGGTGTGAGGAACTTTGATAGGGCTGGCTGTGAGACTCCTCCGACTCTGGCAGTTGTTGGTTGGAAGGTACCAGAGGCCAACAGGTGCAGCACAGCCAGCAGCTTTGTCTGCGGAGGGATGTTGGTTGTCCGCTGTGTTGGTACTGTCAGTCTGTGGGCAATGTGGGTCATGATGCGGAGGATGGTTGTCCTTTTGAGCCTGTAGTGGGCAATGACATCCTCTGGCGTTAAGTCTGTGAGGCTGATGCGTTTTCGGAAGGTCCGCTGTCTTGTTTTGCGCTGCCTCGATGGGGGTCCGGGGGGTGGTCCTGGGGGTGGGGGTGGTCGTGGGGGTGGGGGTGGTCCGGGGGGTGGTGGCGGTGAGTGTTGTGGCCCTCTTGGGTCTCCAAGCTGCATTATTAGTAGCTCCATGGCATCTGTTGTTCTTCAGATGTGGCTCTGGCCTGGGCTCCCTTTGTACTGCAGGTTTTCGTCCTACTTAAGACCAGTGAGAAGCAGGTGTTAAGTCCCTGCTGCTAACGCGCCTTATCGCCTGTTTTTGTCCGGCATCGCAGATCTGGCTGGTCGTTGAGAATATCGCGAAGTGGTGTTTTCGTGTGTTTTTGCAAGGGTACGCCTACTCTGCATATCATTAGCGTTAATTGTCGCTCTCATCCTTGGCGATGTGTTTTGCGGTAGCTATCGCAGGAAAACTGGCGATGTCGGCAGTTTGCACCAGCTTGAGAATAGGGCGATAGATCTGTCGCCACGTTTGCGGCGCTAAAGTGCCGATAACTCGGCGATAAGACCTTGAGAATATGCCCCTAAGTTTTTCTCTTAAATAAGCTGGACCTAGTCCCTGCAGCACTTTGTAGGTAATACAAAGAACTTTAAAAAGAATCCTTCAATGCACAGGGAACCAGTGTAGACTCACCAGGGCCTGAGAGGCAGACTGGAATCTCAGGATTTTCATAAGCATCCAAGCCGCTGAATTCTGGAGAGTCTGAAGGGTGCTTTAGGCAAATTAACGTAGAGTCCATTGCAATAGTCCAACCTGGACATTACAGGGGCCAGAACAATCGTTTTCAAGAAGTTCAGAGGAGGAAACTAAGTTATTTTCCTGATCGTATGGAGCATAAAGAAGGAAGTAGAGATTACCTTATTTACTTGCTCTTTATAGGTAAGCTTGTCATCTATCAGCATTCCCAGATTTTTCACCTTTTTCGCTGGCGCCGTAAGTGAACCCAATTCGTCTGGCCACCAGGAGGGATTCCAAAAGGAAGTGTTATTCCCAAATAAGAGGACCTCTGTTTTTGAGGAATTCAGCCTAAGGCAATTATCATCTATCCAGGCGCCTATCTACCGCATGCAGCTACAGAACGTCTCGTTTGAGTCAGGGCCTTTTTGGAAAGGGAAACAACGATTTTTGTGTCGTCAACGTATGATACAAGCAACAATCTGATGGATTTCACAAGGTCCGCTAGCGGTATTACTTAAATGTTGAAAAGAGTTGGGCTTACCGATGAGCCTTGGAGAACTCAGCACGGTAAAGAGAATGGTTTGGATGTAAAATCACCCAGGGATACCGTTTGGACTATTTCAGTCAGAAAGGACCTAAAAAGAGCTAAGGATACAGCATCTATGCCCAGGTCTTCCAACCTGTTAATCAGTAGGTCATGGTTGACTGTGTCAAAGGCAGCAGTCAGATCAAGAAGGATGAGGGCGGCATTGCCCCCACTATCAACTGTGGCCCTGATCATTTCTGTGGCTACAATAAGAGCAGATTCAGTAGAGTGCCTTGTGAAACCCATGATGGGAATCATCCAACAGCTGATTATTATCCAGGAAAGCCGATAGCTGAGAAGGGCAGCCTGGAGATCGGTCTGTAGCTGTTTAGGTCAAGAGCATTCAAATTAGCTTTCTTAAGCAGGGGAAGAATTGATGCAGATTTCCAAACTTTTGGAAAGACACTGGTCCAAACACAGCATTAACAAGCATTGGCATAGCCAATAGATCTCGCCTTTAGGACCTTATAAGTGTTTAGCCATGCAGCACATTATCATACTACCTAATGTGTCACTAAACTGTCTGATAATCATCAACTACCTTCTGGAGAAAGCCTGGAGCACCTGAAAAGTGGACCTAAAAAGTGTGCAGTACTAGTTTGTGAACTCCATTTCCCATAAGCCTCCGGGGTGTGCTATTTTACTCATATTTATTACCACGCACAATCTTGCTTCCATTGTCACTCGCAGGTTAGTGGAATAGATGCGAGTGACTACACTGCTCATCAATCATCATATAAAAGTTCCTGTTGTCCATTGGGGTGGGATGGGGTGGTGATGTGGACGGTGCATGGAGAGCCAAGACGGCCCTTGGTACGGATATACTTAACAGCCATGTTAAAAAGCAGGAGGTTTTCAGCAACTACCAAAGGTGCAGCTCAATAAAACAAGAAAAATTCATATTTTTCACAAGATGTGTACACTAATATTATTTGTAATGTAATAAAAAGTTTCGATATTAAATATCTATACATGTGTATTATAGTTCTGTCTGCATAGACTGTTATATCACTGTATTTTTATGTTTTTGTTAATTATTGCCTTTTGGTAATTTTCCTTCCTTCCAGAGCACTCATTTGCAGAGGTCACGTGTGCTAACCCAAATGGCTATCACTGTGTGGCGAGCTGCGGACGGCTCCTCCTGAGCGTCCTTCTTCTGTGTTGATGCCTGGGGGTGTGGCTAACTGCTGCATGGCTGTGTTAGAGATTGAGAGTGGCGCCGCACAGGTGAATTACATGCGCAACTTAAATCATTCAAAAACACGTTAACTACTAAGCCTAAGAAACGCCATACCTCAGCCACCCAGCTGAAGAGTGGGGACTGGACATCCTAATGCAGCAGGCAGACCGGGTGAGCTGCCCCCCCTGCTACCTCCCCCCCTTGGACTCTTAGCGCCCGAAGTAAGCTTCCATTGAAGCGCTCTCGCCGGGGAGGGGGGAGCGCGCAAGACGGGTCCCTGCGTGCAGAGAATCACACGGTGCAGGGGACATGAACACTTATTCCTCTTCCACTTGAGCTCAGTGACCGGCTGGTGTCCCTGCTGACATGTCTGGCTTGTGAGCGGTCAGTTGAGTAAGCGGGGGTCCGGCGAGAAGTGAGTAAGTTCCTCCCTTCGACAGCTGACCCCGCGTTCTCCAGTTTGTCAGTGCGAGCAGCGCTCAGAAACCAGGAAGTCGCAAAATATGACACAGCGCTGGGAAACTCACTCAGGAGTTTTGGCGGCTTGTTAAAGAAAAGCGCCGTCATGAAGGCAGTGTAACTCTTCGTGGTCGCACTTGGCTTCTAAAACGCTCTGAGTGGATAACAGAAGCCAGCCAAAGACTACGGCAACTTAGGATGCATAGACGTGCCGCCCCAAGAAAAATTGACACCAAAACATTTTTTTAAAAGCGTTTCTTGCCTGCAACAGCATATGCGGTATGCGGTGCTGGTTAAACAAATATTAAAAAAGCGATTCCTGCCTGCAACAGCAAATACTTGCAACAGCAGCCAGAAGCAAAGCATTTTGTGCCGCCCGATATTAGAAGACCGCGAGTGGTGCGCGCGCACTGCAAAGAATGTAAGGAATGCAGCTGCGACAATGCGCGCCGCTGCTCGCTCCCGAGACCCAAAGGCCATGGGAGGGAACATTTCAACAAAAGGTGGGACAAACACACGCCTTCGGCCATTTGCGTGCTTTCTTTTTTGAAAGACACACGCTATGGCCAATGAAATCTGTGGGAGTTAACTAAATCCCACGGAGAAGTCTGTGGGGAGTTTGGAGTGCTTACAAGAAGCCTCCCCATAGAGCAGCGCATGCGCGCTGCGCTAGGCTCAACCAAAAAATGGACGTCAGTTGAACAGCCACCAAGTAAGGAATAAGCTGCAAGATTTGTGGAGGACTGGGATCATGTGGTGAGTCAGATTTAGTGGAGAGAACCAGCTGTCTGACTTGGTCTACTGAGAGAAGATTCAACACAGAGAAAGAAGCCTTATTGTTATCCCTGATGCAGATGTTCTTGCTAATAGAGGGTATTGATGCATTAGAAGAGAATTTGTTAAAAATAGTCTCTACTTTGTTCAGAAAAAAGACGCGAAGGAGTTACAGAAATACTGGTTAACACCTACCATGCTCTTAACAGCAGGAGAAGAGAGTTTAGAGACAGCTTGAAAAAGAACCTTAGAGGAGCAGCTGGCTGCTTCAATAGAATTAATAAAGTACGCAGATTTTTCCTTAATTATAAGCTTTTTATATTCTGACAGCAAAGATATATATTTTTCTTTTTCATTATTATTATAATTTTTCCTCCAGATACGTTCTTGTTTACGACAGGCTTTCTTAGCTACCCGAAGGGTTTCACCAAACCAAGGAGACGTGGGTTTGCTTCTCCTCGATGAAATTAGTTTGACTGGAGACAGCACATTGACAGATGCAATCAGCCAAGAGGAATAATTTGATACCATTTTATCCAGATCATCCGACTCGGTTGGCCGAGAGTTGAGCAGGACTGAATTGAATTTCTACATATCAATCCAGTTCCATGCCTGGTAAAGAATTGGTTTCGCTGGAGCCTTTTCAGGAGCCGTACTTAGATGTAGAGTAATTTCCCAGCTAACTACACCGTGGTTAGACCAAGTTACTGGCAATATTGGCAGGTGCACAATGGAAATACAATTTAAAAAAATGCCATCTAGGGTATGGCCAGCACGATGGGTTGGCTCCACCACACGTTGCTCTAAACCAAATCCTGACATTAGGTTAAGCAGAGCATCAGTGTCAGGGTCACTATGATTCTCTAAATGGAAATTGAGATAGCCCAACAAAGTGAAATCAGATGTAAATAGGTAGGATTCTAAGAGCTAACCGATAGCGTCAAGAAAATTGACTTTTGGGCCTGGTGGTTAATATACCAAGAGACCATTGAGCGTAGGGGTGGGGCAGGGCGGGCGGGGGGGAGTCGACAGACGCAGGGATAGGGAAAATAAAAAATAAAACCACTTACCTTGCGCTCGCGATGAGCACAAGGTAAGTGGTTTTCATTTTTACAATTTTATTTTCCCTATCCCGTCATCTGTCGACTCACCCCACCCCACCCCACCCCGCCCCACCGCTCTTACCTGTAACGGCCGTGCCTGGGTCTTGGTAAGCTCCAATTTAAAAGCCAAACCTTCAAACTTTGTATTGGGAACAGAGGTGAAAGTAGCAGAAAAGGCATCACAATATATCACAGCAAGCCCCCTCTGCTTTTCTATCCTCTCTATCCTGCCTGTGAATTATATAACTAGGAAGGACTACTGCAGTAATTTTCGGTCCAGAGGACTGGTCCGCCCAGGTTTCTGTCACAAAAATGATATCAACTGATGTGTGTCTATTAGCTCGGCCACTTCCAAATGGTGCTTGACTAAAGACCTGGCATTAATTAAGGCACATTTAACCCTAGAACCAGGGTCAAGGGGAGTGGCCATCAGTCCTGGACCCAAGGGAACAGACGCGGACAGCCCCTTCTGAGAACTAGGATCAGGGGGAGTGACCAACTGGCCTGGACCCAAGGGACCAGAAGCCGACATCCCCACTTGAGAGTCCCCATGAATAAAATTTGACTTAGAGACACAACACTTACCAGCTAACATATCGGGTGCCATTGGGCAGAGTTTGGGGCAGATCAACCTCTTACCTAGTGGATTTAGCGCCAGCAGAGCCTCCCTTGAGTAGCTCGTCTGCACCCAGTCCTCGGTGTTTAACCGGCCAGGGGGACGGGCCCTGGGCCCTGTCCAGGCGTGTACGGGCGCAGACGGGCTTGCCTTTGGCGTGCCTTCAGCATCTGCAGCCCCTAACCTAAGTAATCTAGATACTGTGGTCATCCTACTGCTGGACTATAGCTGAAACTGAAAATCTTCAGATAAATTATCCTTTCACACCTGTTGGAGATGACTATGCTTTACTGGAGTGCAGATAATATATCTTTTCAAAACTCACTCAGATTAGCTTGGAAATAACAAATCTAGAGGAAACAAGGCAGCTGTCTAAACAAATCCATTCCCCTTTAATATGTATTTAAGAGGAATTCTCAGACATTCTGCAACATCTACACCTCCTTCCTGAACTCTCCTTCCCCAAAACATTGACCAACTTTTGCTAAATATGAACATGCACTAGCAACCATGTTACTTTTTCTGGCTATCTTATCCCTTTATGTTATAGGTGTCTAATGCCATTACTTTCTAAACCTAATACCCTACAAGATTATGGATTTTGCTTTATGTTCCATTCACTCTAACATTGCACTATGCTCAGTCTAGGTTCTGATTTTACATTTTGCTAGTTGCCGATGCTCTGCTTAAGCCTGCACTGCTTACTCACACAATTCATTATGTCCTTGGTTCTAACATTATGTTTTAGAGACTACTTACTATTTTGTCTTTAACTTCTCCTTTACTTCTCCCCTATTATTTCCCTCCATATATTTGTCTGCTTGTAATTGTTTATGCCTATTTGTAAAATCAATAACGTCTTTCAGCAAAAGAAAAATACAGCAACTAGACATGTAACAAGTTAAAGAAAACGTATCACAGAAAACTAAATTGGTCTTAAAAAATGCTGCACTCAATCTTATTTTTTTCTACAGATTTTTTTATAGGGCTCCTAGATCCTGGAATGTGGCAGAGCTCGGTTTGACAAACGTTCATTCCGATTATAGGAAAAGTTGCAGAACAAATACAGGAAACATGAATATGAAAGGTGTGCAGAAATAAGAGAAGTATAAACATATATGTGAATTGATACCTGAACTACGTTAACAAAAACAGTTATTTCCAAGCACACTTTTGTCTCATACAATTGCACTTTTCCACAGAACTTACTTGACAAGGTCCAGACTGTGACAAGGGGGTTGGTAGCATCCTCACAGTGCCTACTCTGTCAGGAGAAGAGAGGGGGGCCTATTGCACATGGTCTGGACCTGTAGAGTATTGACCACTTTCTGGGAAGGGGGTCCTCTCAACAACAGAAATGTTCAGTTGGCATCTCCCTGGGGATCCTCAGATGACACTCTTACACATACAGATTGATATAGAGAGCAATAGATATAAGTTGTCCCTGTTATGGACCGCCCTAATGGTTGCGAAAAGAGATATTGCAAGACTCTGGAAAAGCGAGATGCCCCCCACATTGGATGGCTGGATCGTGGCATGGCTATGGAATGCCAGATATATGCGGCCAGAGGTTACTCACATAAAAATGTGAAGAAATGGGGAGATTGAGCCCACTATAGAGGGATCATGTTGCAGTCACACAGGAATCAATCATGGACCATAGAAAAGGAAATCCGAACCTTTTCGTAGACTGGTTGAGGGTGTGTATTTCTGTACACGCAGTGGAAGGCTGGGAGGGAGATGGAGACGGGACCGAGGTGTACAAGGATAAGAGAGGTGGACTTTTGGAAATTAGAATTTTGTCTGTTCTGCCAATATGTATTAGAGAAAATTCAATAAAATGTTTTCCAAAAAGAGAAATACATTTTTTAAAATTAAAAATGAAAAACTGCAACAATCATTGGACTCTGTAATATCCCTTAAAAATGTTGTGGGGTGAGGGAGAGAAGTAAGCATTCCTGAAATCAGACAGCTCCACAATACCAAAGACCTGCATTTTCATTGTCTCATAGCCGTTGATATATATCTGGGAGATTTAGAGCACAGAGTTCTAATAAAGAACTACAGTGTTCATTCAGCTCACAGAGTGTGCCTGCACTGTGAGATATGCTGCTGGAGAAGACAGCTTTGGAAGCATTTACTTTACTGTGCAGAAGTCTCATTATGTACACGAAAATATTTCTTTTCTCTGCTGGTACCTGTTCCGAATTCCTTTTCATTGGCTAATATCACATATTTAAATTGTTTAATGCCTGTGAAAAATGTGTAGTACATTACAGTTTAGACCATGATTTAAATTGCAACCTCCTTGTTCTGTCTGATTTCCAATGTATTTATTTTTAAATATGTTTGGGAGTTTGTTTCTGAAAGACAGAAAATATTGATACGTTTGGTGACCAGCTGTCATACCAATGGCGGCCATTCATCACACTTTTTATACCTTGAAAGGTAGTTCCATTCAAGGCACAGAGATGACAACGTAGGTTAGCTCTAAATCTGACAGACAAATTACCATTGGGATGGCGGACTTAATATCCTCCATCATTCTCATGGACCCTTCTCCGTTCATCAAACAAAAAAAATCAAACCCTTAAACTCAGAACAGATCATACTACCATGCAACCAGTCCTCATGTAGAACAACGAAAGCCAGCACTAAAAGAAGAAGCCCTTGTGGTGGAGTTGATCTCAGAACAGATCATACACCACCTCTTATAGAGGCTCAAGAAACCTTTAGAGAGAGGTTACATAATAGCGGCCACCCCAGAGGTGGATACAAAGTTGCTGACTGTCATGTCGAAAATATGCAAGGGACCTCATGGCAGAAGGTGCTTGTCCAGCCACGGTTCAGAGGACTTGGAAAAGAGGTCAGAAATTATCCACCGAGAAATTTTCAGGTGAGATTACAAATGAAGTTAGGGGAGTGACTGGGGAGACGGTTAATATGATGTATGCACAATTAGTGCAACCAGTCCTCATGTTATGTTATGTTATGTTATGAGGTACTTATAGAGCGCACAGCTACTCAAAAGAGTGTCCCCGCTCTAAGAGAACTCTAAGGCTAGTCTGTTGCCATCGTACAAAGAGGGAGAGACCTAAAGATGATGTTGAAACAGCCAGGTTTTAAGTAGTTTCCTGAAAGTCAGTAGATCAGGCGCCTGTCTAAGTGGCACCGGCAAAAGGTTCCAAGCACGGGCAACCTGAACTTGAAACGAGCGGCCGGCGGTCCGGATGCGAGAAAATTTGGGAACGGCCACCTGCTGACGCGAGGATGATCTCAGGGTTTTGCCGGAGACATAGTGTAGGACTCTCTTTTGGATGTAGTGGGCTCCCATACCATGCAACGCCTTAAAAGCCAGGACTAGGGTTTTAAAGCAAATTCTGTTGTGGACAGGCAGCCAGTGCAAGGCCTTCAAATGAGGAGAAATCCGAGTTCTGGGTCCAAGCATAAGAACCGCCCTGGCTGCAGCATTTTGGACAACCTGAAGTCTGTTTAATAGGTACTCTGGGAGGCCCAAGTACAGAACATTAGCGTAGTCCAACATGGAGGCAATAGGGCTTGGACCACTGTCTTTCTGTGCGAGAGAGATAGCAGGGGGAGGAATTTCCTGAGCATTCTCAGGAGGCCAAAACAGGATCCTGCGACAGTCTGTATTTGGTCTTTCATGGATATAGTGTCATCCAACTTTACCCCCAAATTTTTGACCGTGTTTGCCGAAGATTGGGGGGGGGGGGTGACATGTCAGAAGGCCACCATTTTTTCCACTCGTCCCGAGATGGAGAACCAAAGAAGATGATTTCGGATTTCTCAGGGTTGCATTTTAGTTGATTTTGTCTAAGCCAGGTAAAGACTCTAGTCAGGCAATTTTTTATCTTATCCCCAACGAAATCCTCGCTCTTCTCACATGTGAACAAAAGCTGCGTGTCGTCAGCGTAGGAGATTTTTTTTGCGTCACATGCTTCAACCAAGGGGGCGAGGGGGGACATGTAGAGGTTAAAAAGTGTCGGGCTCAGGATGGAGCCCTGCGGAACACCCAATTTCAGAGGGGGGATAGGAGCAGCAAAAGGAGGGGACCAGACCTCTTGTGTCTATCCTCCAAAAAGGAGGAGAACCACTTGAACACCGTGCCTCCCTGGCCGCATTCCTGCAGTCTATGTACAACAACGAAAGCCAGCACTAAAAGAAGAAGCCCTTGTGGTGGAGTTGATCTCAGAACAGATCATACACTACCTCTTACAGAGGCTCAAGAAACCTTTAGAGAGAGGTTACATAATAGCGGCCACCCAGAGGTGGATACAAAGCTGCTGACCGTCATGTCGAAAATATGCAAGGGACCTCAGGGCAGAAGGTGCTTGTCCAGCCATGGTTCAGAGTAAACAAATATTCTCAGCAGAGGCAGGATAGAAGGTGTCCTTCCCTGTTCTTCCTGACCAGAGCCAGGGATAGCTGCACTAGGCCTTGGAAAAGAGGTCAGAAATTCTCCACAGAGAAATATTCCGTCAGGACGATAGTCCAGGTGGAGGATGGGCCGACCACCAAATAATAAATTGAACCCTTAGTAAAGCTAACCTAAGTTATCTTTTGTGTACTGTTTTTAGTGCACTATGCATTAATTTATGGTACTGCGCAGACCTCATTGTGAAATGCAATATTTGTTTGTATTTTATATGTTTATTGTATGTGTTTAACACTGCTTTTAATGCTCTTTTAAAGTGTTGTGTCTTAGAAGAGGGTTGTAAGTGTTTTTGGGGTGTTTTTTGGGTGGGTTTATATCTTTTTACTTTACACTTTTTTTATGCGTTTGGCTTTAGTTTTAACCTGGTTGTGTTTTTTCTCAATGATAAATACTTTGTTACTTTTTAATCAAAATAACTTTTTACTTGTTTCTTGATTATCTGATTTTCCTAGAACATTTATTTATTTTTTCTTGATTTTTGAATTCTGGGTAGAATCCTTGGATTATTAGGGTCGTATTGGACAATCTATTTTGCATCTGCGGTAACTTAACCCAATAAACAGGCTTGCTTCCCTTGACCACGAGTGCCGGCTTTCATTCTCATAATGGAGTTTGAAAATACTTTTGATATATATATATATTCACTGAAAAAACCATAGGTTTCAGGGGCGTTATAGTTAGTTGGACATTTCACTCGTACAAAACCATAGAAATTCCCCCGTTATAGTTAGTTCAGCTAACTATAACTCAGCGCGCCCGCAATGCACTGCTGATGACGTCACATATTACATCACTCATGACATGGTCAGTGACATCACTCATGACATCACTGATGACATCTCAAATGACATCACTGATGACATCATCCTTGTGATAGAGTGGCAGACCTCCTCTCACCCTAATATAACCTTTGATACATACACTCAAAAATACAAACTAACATTTTCAAAACAATGGACATACCAATACCAGTTACAACACACCTATTCAGTAATTCCAAGATCTACACACCATCCACTCATTCACCAACAGTCCCTATACAGTCACTCATACATGTACTCACTCATCATATGTACTCATACACCTATACATCCTGTTACACACCGCCACTCATCCATAGAGTTACTCACAAACATAGTCACACATGCAAACAAAGTATCAAACATCCATTTACTTGCATATACAGTTATACACACACTACCACACTTACTCCTACAGAAACTTACACATACTTACTCTCTTAAACAATCACTTATAGAAACACCTACTTATTTGTACAGGAACTCTTCCAATCTCTCACTCTCACATATACTCACTTATATACACCAATACTCACATATACTAGTTTAAAACATATGTAGTTACTCATAAAGACACTATTGAGACAGTCATTCACTCACTAACACACCCATACACATACTCATCCACCTATACAGTCCTGCACACATGCTGTCTTCAACACATACAAACAGTGAGTCACTCATTCATGCATCTATGCACTAAGTAATACCCCCACCGAACCATACAGACACTCAGACACTCATACTGATACTCAAAAAACCAACTAATAACCCATATAGACACTCATGTAGCTACTCACCAACCCATGCAGCCACTTATACACAAAGTGAGAGACTGATACAGATATTTTCATATTTAAACATTACTCACTAACCCATGTATTCACTAAGATACACTTAGTCAGTTATACAATCAATTTTACAAAACAAAATCATCCATTTAGACACTTATATACCCATTTATTCTTCCATCGACCTTGAGATATACATATATAAAACATATTTAATTTTCAGAAAAACACACATTCACTGGATGATGTCATCAGTGATGTCATCAGTGATGTCATTTGAGATGTCATCAGTGATGTCATGAGTGATGTCACTGACCATGTCATGAGTGATGTAATATGTGACGTCATCAGCAGTGCATTGCGGGCGCGCGAGTTATAGTTAGCTGAACTAACTATAACGGGGGAATTTCTATGGTGTTGTACGAGTGAAATGTCCAACTAACTATAACGCCCCTGAAACCTATGGTTTTTTCAGTGAATTTCTAAGGTTTTTAAATGCTAATTTCTAACTATAACGTGCCTGAAACCTATGTTTTTTTCAGTGAATTTCTAAGGTTTTTTAAATGCTAATTTCTAACTATAACGTGCCTGAAACCTATGGTTTTTTCAGTGAATATATATATATTTATTATACTATGTATACATGTGAAAATGTCTCGGTCCCCTGTTTGCCTCGGTGGCACGGAAAAAATGGGTGGAACTGATGTCAGCACGCCGACGAGGTTCTCTTATGGCTCCGATGACGTCATACGGTGTCGCGAGCGGAGCCGTGCTATTATGACGTCCTCGTTGACGTGGGAGAGCTAGGAAAGAATTTACGTGGAATGCTGGTGCAGGGGATATTCACCTAAGTGTTCAGGCTAGTCCTTTGGGAGCAACTGTTTATGTTGCCACTCCAGAAACCGAAACCAGTGATCCGAGAGCAGAGGCCCTGCAGATGGCACACGAGGTGGGGTGCCCAGTCGTGTGCACCGGCGGGGCAGCGAAGTGACAAGCACCACAACCCACAAAAAAGGTAACGAGGGCACTGAATAACACAGGATCTTCTCTTTGTATCTGGCAGGAACAACGAAGTTAAAATGCCCTAGTACCAAAATGTAGAATTAGTGCTACAACGGTCTTCAAGAGGACCTGCGATGCCGCTTCTGCCTCCCGTACCCTGGAGGTGGCACATGATTCACGCGGTACGGTCATACTGCGGTGGGACGCACACTCGTTGACCTCTCATGGCACTGCTCCACACTTCAGGGAGGACGCTTTCCATTAGCTATGTTTTCTGATGACATGTCGCGCCGGCCCCGTCCAACAACAGAACTCCTTTAGATCCAAACAGACTCTTCCACTCTCTCACCGGAAGTGAAACCAGGCCACGCGGACACTTTCACAATACAACAGCCGGGAATGCACTTTTCGGTAAAAAACACATTCCTTCCTCCTAATTAATCAAATAAACGTCTCACTGAAGAACAGGGGCCAGCTTCGATCGGTAAACAGCCGTTACAACGACTTTTTACTTTGCGATACCATTACAACGCATGCATTACCACGCATGCGTTGTACATCACGAAGTCATTACTACGCATTTTTTAGAACGCATGGTCATTTACCACGCATGCCTTTACAACGAATTTTGTTGTAAAGGTATGTATGGTAAATGACCATGCGTTCTAAAAAACATGTAGACGATCCATGTCGTTGTAAGGAAACAGAGGCTGTTCCATTTCCTCACAACGACGTGCACCACCCCTCAGAGACAACGTGAAGCAGGAACCATGAGGAGAGAGGAACCACGAGGAGTGAGAGGTAAGGGGATTGGGCATGGGGTGGGGGTTCTTTTCTAGGGTTTAGGGTAGTGCAGTGGTGTTTGGGTGGTGTAGGGGGTCATGCTGGGGGTAGTGTTTTAGGGTTTAGGGTAGTGCAGTAGTGTTTGGGTAGTGTAGGGGGTCGTGCTGGGGGTAGTGTTTTAGGGTTTAGGGTAGTGCAGTAGTGTAGGGGGTCGTGCTGGGGGTAGTGTTTTAGGCTTTAGGGTAGTGCAGTGGTGTATGGGTAGTGTAGGGGGTCGTGCTGGGTTAGTGTTTTAGGGTTTAGGGTAGTGCAGTGGTGTTTGAGTAGTGTAGGGGGTCATGCTGGGGGTAGTGTTTTGTGGTGTAGGGTAGTGCAGTGGTGTTTGGGTAGTGTAGGGGGTCGTGCTGGGGGTAGATTTAGGGTTTAGGGTAGTGCAGTGGTGTTTGGGTAGTGTAGGGAGTCATGCTGGGGGTAGTGTTTTAGGGTTTAGGGTAGTGCAGTGGTGTTTGTGTAGTGTAGGGGGTTGTGCTGGGGGTAGTGTTTTAGGGTTTATGTTAGTGCAGTGGTGTTTGGGTAGTGTAGGGGGTAGTGCTGGGGTAGTGTTTTAGGGTTTATGGTAGTGCAGTGGTGTTTGTGTAGTGTAGGGGGTAGTGCTGGGGGTAGTGTTTTAAGGTTTAGGGTAGTGCAGTGGTGTTTGGGTAGTATAGGGGTTCATGCTGGGGGTAGTGTTTTAGGGTTTAGGGTATGGCAGTGGTGTTTGGGTAGTGTCGGGGTCGTGCTGGGGGTCGATTTAGGGTTTAGGGTAGTGCAGTGGTGTTTGTGTTGTGAGGGGGTCGTGCTGGGGGTAGTGTTTTAGGGTTTAGAGTAATGCAGTGGTGTTTGTATAGTGTAGGGGGGTTTAGGGAAGTGCAGTGGTGTTTGTGTAGTGTAGGGGGTCATGCTGGGGGTTGTGTTTTAGGGTTTAGGGTAGGGCAGTGGTGTTTGTGTAGTGTAGGGGGTAGTGTTTTAGGGTTTAGGGTAGTGCAGTGGTGTTTGTGTAGTGTAGGGGGTCATGCTGTGGGTAGTGTTTTAGTGTTTAGGGTAGTGCAGTTGTGTTTGTGTAGTGTACGGGTCGTGTTTTAGGGTATAGGGTAGTGCAGTGGTGTTTGGGTAGTGTAGGGGGTCATGCTGGGGTTAGTGTTTTAGGGTTTAGGGTAGTGCAGTGGTGTTTGGGTAGTGTAGGGGGTCGTGCTGGGGGTAGTGTTTTAGGGTTTAGGGTAGTGCAGTGGTGTTTGTGTAGTGTGGGAGGTCATGCTGGGGGTAGATTTAGGGTTTAGTGTAGTCCAGTGGTGTTTAGGTAGTGTAGGGAGTCGTGCTGGGGGTAGTGTTTTAGGGTTTAGGGTAGTCCAGTGGTGTTTGTGTAGTGTAGGGAGTCGTGCTGGGGGTAGTGTTTTAGGGTTTAGGGTAGTGCAGTGGTGTTTGGGTAGTGTAGGGGGTTGTGCTGGGGTAGTGTTTTAGGGTTTAGGGTAGTGCAGTGGTGTTTGTGTAGTGTAGGGGTCATGCTGGGGGTAGTGTTTTAGGGTTTAGGGTAGTGCAATGGTGTTTGTGTAGTGTAGGGGGTAGTGTTTTAGGGTTTAGGGTAGTGCAGTGGTGTTTGTGTACTGTAGGGGTTGTGCTGGGTTCTAGTGTTTTAGGGTTTAGGGTAGTGCAGTGGTATTTGTGTAGTGTAGGGGTAGATTTAGGGTTTAGGGTAGTGCAGTGGTGTTTGGGTAGTGTAGGGGGTCGTGCTGGGGGTAGTGTTTTTGAGTTTAGGGTAGTGCAGTTGTGTTTGGGTAGTGAAGGGGGTCGTGCTGGGGGTAGTGTTTTAGGGTTTAGGGTAGTGCAGTGGTGTTTGGGTAGTGTAGGGGTCAACCAACATGAATTTGTCCTTGTGTGATGTAACCAATGCTCATGTAAAGCACTCCAATACCTGACCAGTCTGCACTATATATAACTGCAAAAAAACAAAAAATAAAAAGTGTTTTGCACACTTCTGTCATTGGGCTATACGTGGGCTACATTTGGGCTCTTTTTTCTCTGGTGGCCATCTTGGGAGACTTATTTGTTATGACGTTTCCTAATTTCCTCATTTACTACAGTCTCCTCAGTAGGAAATGCTTTCAGTTTTTTACTTTGATTCCATCAAGAAGGCATTCAGATGTGTCACACATTTGCCATAAATTCAGAATGTTAGCACTCTAGTTGTTCATTAGATCATTGTAGTAAAGCTACTGCTCACCAAGGAGTTAACTGGAAGTCTACTGCTGGTATTGAAAGTGATTGTTTCAGTCTGCATGTCAGAATTTTCTAATGAAATAGAAGAGGATTTGAGATCTCACTTAAAACATGCCCTAAATTTTCTTTTTGCAGCACCAACCATAATTTCTATGGCAAAATGAACCCCCTCATTTTGTTCCTTTTTAAATTAAATGTTTTAAGTGTTACCAGTTTATTCCAATCAAGATGGCTTCAGGTGTGCCATACTTTTGTCATAAGTAAGGCTGTTAGCACTCTAGTTGTTCTTTAGAACACTCTGGGAAGCTGCAGTAGAACACAAAGGCATCAACTGACAGGCTGCTCCTTTTGAAATATAACAGGAAGATATTTGAGATCTCACTTAAAACATGTCCTAATTTTTCTTTCTACAGCACTAACCATAATTTCTATGGCAAAATGAACCCTCTCATTTTGTTCCTTTTTAAATTAAATGTTTTAAGTGTTACCAGTTTATTCCAATCAAGATGGCTTCAGGTGTGCCATACTTTTGTCATAAGTAAGACTGTTAGCACTCTAGTTGTTCTTTAGAACACTCTGGGAAGCTGCAGTAGAACACAAAGGCATCAACTGACAGGCTGCTCCTGTTGAAATATAACAGGAAGATATTTGAGATCACACTTGAAACATGTCCTAATTTTTCTTTCTACAGCACTAACCATAATTTCTATGGCAAAATGAACCCCCTCATTTTGTTCCTTTTTAAATTAAATGTTTTAAGTGTTACCAGTTTATTCCAATCAAGATGGCTTCAGGTGTGCCATGCTTTTGTCATAAGTAAGGCTGTTAGCACTCTAGTTGTTCTTTAGAACACTCTGGGAAGCTGCAGTAGAACACAAAGGAATCAACTGACAGTCTCTGCCATTGTTGGATGTACATGTTTTACTGAGAATGTCAGACTTCATTCTCACATGACTGAGAAAGATAATGTGAATTTACAGAAAATATGCTCTCATTTTAGCTTCTGGAGCACCTTCCAAAACTGTATGGGACAAGCATGTGAAAATTGTTTTCTCTCAAACATGATTCATGATATCCCAGCAGAAGGTTTTTCACAGGGTAAAATCACCTTAGAACACACCACAATTCCTGAAATTAGTATGGTACCATCAACAAATGAATTCTAATGTAACTAAAGTCTGTTATCACCCTTTATAGTTCTCCTTTTGGTAACCCTCAAAATCTTCGATTCACTACAATGCATTTCAATGGGGTACTATCATTTATATTGGTCCCAAGATGGCTGCCAGCAATTCCAGGATGAAGTGCTGACAGCCAATCAGATCTCACGATGACATGTGTGGTTAGGCTCCGCCCAGATATATATGTGTTTTTACTTTTGATCTTCTCAGCAACTACTGAACGGATTTACACCATTTAACAAAAAGGGTTCTTTCTGAACCAAGAACTACCTCTTTGCCAAATTTGGTGTAATTCCGTTCAGCAGTTCGGACTGTAGCCTTGCATAAAGTTTCATATGGGAAATTGATTTTTTGACTCTTATTTTTTAATTTCTCCGCAACTACTGAGCGGATTTACACCATTTAACAAAAGGGTTCTTTCTGAACCAAGAACTACCTCTTTGCCAAATTTTGTGTAATTCCGTTCAGCAGTTCGGGCTGTAGCCGTGGCTAAAGTTTCCTATGGAAAAATGAATGGGGAAAACACGTTTTGGGACCCCCCTTTTTTCTCGGCCCCCGCTTGACGAATCACCCCGAAACTTTCAGGGTAGGAGTGGACCGGAGCGGGACATAAAGTTTGAAAATTTCGCAAAGATTCGCCAACCGACGCAAGAGTTATTTCAAATAGAATGTTGCGGATTTCCTATGGAAAATAGGTCCTAACTATAACTATCTACTGGCGACCGCCAGTAGATAATATATGTATATATATATCTACATTCACTGAAAAAACCATAGGTTTTAGGGACAGTTATAGTTAGTTGGACATTTCACTCGTACAAAACCATAGAAATTCCCCCGTTATAGTTAGTTCAGCTAACTATAACTCGCGCCCCCGCAATGCACTGCTGATGACGTCACATATTACATCACTCATGACATGGTCAGTGACATCACTGATGACATCACTGATGACATCACTGATGACATCATCCAGTGACTGTGTGTTTCTGTGAAGTTTGAATATGTTTAATATATATAGGGAAAGGCGTATTGAAGAATGAGTGGGTGTATAAGTGTCTGAATGGATGATTTAGTACGTGAGTGACTGACTCTACAAGTGAGTGATTAAATGTATCTTACTGAATGCATGGGTTAGTGACTAAACTGTGTGAATGTCTGTATCCGTCTGTCTGTTGGTTTGTAAGCAGCTGCATGGCTTTCTGAATAGCTACATGAGTGTCTACATGGGTTATTGATTGATTGTCTGAGTATCTGTATGGGTGCCTGAGTGTTTGTGTGGGTGGGGTGTGTGTGACTCTGTGCATAGATGTGTGAGTTGGTGATTCACTGGGTGCATGGTTTCAAGAGTGCATCTGTGATGGACTGTATGGGTGGGTGAGTGTGTGTATGGGTGTGTTAGTGATTGAATGTATATCTCAGTGGTACATGTGTGAGTAACTACATATGTGAAAGGCAGTATATATGTGTGTTGGAGTATATAAATGGCTATAAGTGAGAGTGTGTGATTGTGAGAGTGGCTGTATGGATGAGTGTGTACTTGTATCAGTGATTGTATAAGAGCGTAAGAATGTGCTAGTATTTGTATGAGTAAGTGAGCTGGTGTGTGTATAACTGTATAGGTGAGTAAATGGGTGTGTGATTAAGTTTTTGCATGACTGACTAGGTGAGTGAGTACCTCTATGGATGAGTGGCGGTGTGTGAGTGTTTATATAGGTGTATGAGTGCATATGATAGTCCTGTACTGAGTGACTAAGTATGAGTGACTGTACGGGTGAGTGAGTGGATGTGTGTGTAGACCTAAGAATCAGTGAGTGGGTATGTAGTTTTTGGTGTTGGAGTGTCTATGGTTTTGAGAATGGCAGTCTGTAATTTAGAGTGGGTGTATCAAAAGTTATATTAGGGTGTGAGAAGATGCATGAAATTATCACATGGATGATGTCATCAGTGATGTCATTTGAGATGTCATCAGTGATGTCATCAGTGATGTCACTGACCATGTCATGAGTGATGTAATATGTGACGTCATCAGCAGTGCATTGCGGGGCGCGAGTTATAGTTAGCTGAACTAACTATAACGGGGGAATTTCTATGGTTTTGTACGAGTGAAATGTCCAACTAACTATAACTGTCCCTAAAACCTATGGTTTTTTCAGTGAATTTCAAAGGTTTTTAAATGCTAATTTCTAACTATAACGTGTCTGAAACCTACGGTTTTTTCAGTGAATTTCGAAGGTTTTTAAATGCTAATTTCTAACTATAACGTGTCTGAAACCTATGGTTTTTTCAGTGAATTTCAAAGGTTTTTTTAAATGCTAGTTTCTAACTATGCCTACAGAGGTAGGACATGTGAAGAAAGAAGAAAAAACGCACAGAAAGAAGCAAAAGATGTGCAGAAAGAACCAACAGAGGAGCAGAAAGAGGCCTTGTTGCAAAATCATCCTGTGCCCACAACTTTTTCAGACGGGTACTGGTGGTAACTGACTCTGACTAACCAGAGCCAGTGCTATGCTAAAAGACACTTAGAATACAGTGAAAACACCTACATACACTAGGGAACACTATGCTTTGGGGTACCCCTGTGATTAGCATGACCTCCTCTGCAAGTCCCTAGTACATAATAGGGCAGGGGGATTAAAACTACCTCTTAAAATGCGCTACAGGGCACGTTTGCACAGTGGTGAAGGGAGGGGGCCTGAGGTGACATGTGTGCAAACGCACCCCGTGGCGCGTTTTAAGTTGCGGGATTAAGTCCTTGAATTCTGAGGGTCCCTGGGGCCCAACTAGCCCCCAGGTACCTACAGTTAGGACCACAGAGCTGAGTTGCAGAGAGGCGTTCCGAGGCCACGCACCTTTTTTCACCTCTCTGCAACGCAACTCTGTTGTGCTTACTGAAGGTACGTGGTGGGCTAGTTGGCCCCCAGGGTCCCTCAGGAATCAAAGGGAATTAATTCCCCAACTTAAAACGCACCACAGGGCGTGTTTGCGCACATGTCACCTGAGGCCCCGCCCCCCCCTTCACCACTGTGCAAACGCGCCCCGTGGTGCGTTTTAAGTTGGGGGATTAGGTCACCTTGAATCCTGAGGGTCCCTGGTGCCCAACTAGCCCACTAGGTACTTCCAGTAAGCACCACAGGCCTGCGTTGCAACGCCTGTAACAAATTGTGCAGTTGTGTTTAGGTAGTGAAGAGGGTCGTGCTGGGGGTAGTGTTTTAGGGTTTAGGGTAGTGCAGTGGTGTTTGTGTAGTGTAGGGGGTCATGCTGGGGGTAGATTTAGGGTTTAGGGTAGTGCAGTGGTGTTTGGGTAGTGTAGGGAGTCGTGCTGGGGGAGTGTTTTAGGGTTTAGGGTAGTGCAGTGGTGGTTGGGTAGTGTAGGGGGTCGTGCTGGGGGTAGTGTTTTAGGGTTTAGGGTAGTGCAGTGGTCTTTGGGTAGTGTAGGGAGTCGTGCGGGGGTAGTGTTTTAGGGTTTAGGGTAGTGTAGGGGGTCATGCGGGGGTAGTGTTTTAGGGATTAGGGTAGTGCATTGGTGTTTGGGTAGTGTAGGGGGTCATGCAGGGGTAGTGTTTTAGGGTTTAGGGCAGTGCAGTGGTGTTCGGGTAGTGTAGGGGGTCGTGCTGGGGGAGTGTTTTAGGGTTTAGGGCAGTGCAGTGGTGTTCGGGTAGTGTAGGAGGTCGTGCTGGGGAGTGTTTGAGGGTTTAGGGCAGTGCAGTCGTGTTCGGGTAGTGTAGGGGGTTGTGCTGGGGGTAGTATTTTAGGGTTTAGGGTAGTGCAGTGGTATTCGGGTAGTGTAGGGGGTCGTGCTGGGGGTAGTGTTCTAGGGTTTAGGGCAGTGCAGTGGTGTTTGGGCAGTGTAGGGGATAATGCTGGGGGTGGTGTTTTAGGGTTTAGGGCAGTGCAGTGGTGTTCGGGCAGTGTAGGGGGTCATGCTGGGGGTGGTGTTTCAGGGTTTAGGGCAGTGCAGTGGTGTTCTGGCAGTGTAGGGGGTGGTGTTTCAGGGTTTAGGGCAGTGCAGTGGTGTTCGGGCAGTGTAGGGGGTCGTGCAGGGGTGGTGTTTCAGGGTTTAGGGCAGTGGTGTTCGGGCAGTGTAGGGGGTCGTGCTGGGGGTGGTGTTTCAGGGTTTGGGGCAGTGCAGTGGTGTTCGAGCAGTAAAGGGGTCGTGCTGGGGGTGGTGTTTCAGGGTTTAGGGCAGTGCAGTGGTGGTCGGGCAGTGTAGGGGGCGGTGCAGGGGTGGAGTTTCAGGGTTTAGGGCAGTGCAGTGGTGTTCGGGCAGTGTAGGGGGTGCTGCAGGGGTGGTGTTTCAGGGTTTAGGGCAGTGCAGTGGTGTTCGGGCAGTGTAGGGGGTCATGCAGGGGTGGTGTTTCAGGGTTTAGGGCAGTGCAGTGGTGTTCGGGCAGTGTAGGGGGTCGTGCTGGGGCTGGTGTTTCAGGGTTTAGGGCAGTACAGTGGTGTTCGGGCAGTGTAGGGGGTCGTGCTGGGGCTGGTGTTTCAGGGTTTAGGGCAGTGCAGTGGTGTTCGGGCAGTGTAGGGGGTTGTGCTGGGGCTGGTGTTTCAGGGTTTAGGGCAGGGCAGTGGTGTTCGGGCAGTGTAGGTGGTCATGCTGGGGCTGGTGTTTCAGGGTTTAGGGCAGTGCAGTGGTGTTCGGGCAGTTTAGGGGTCATGCTGGGGCTGGTGTTTCAGGGTTTAGGGCAGTGCAGTGGTGTTCGGGCAGTGTAGGAGGTCTTGCTGGGGCTGGTGTTTCAGAGTCTAGGGCAGTGCAGTGGTGTTCAGGCAGTGTAGGGGGTCTTGCTGGGGCTGGTGTTTCAGGGTTTAGGGCAGTGCAGTGGTGTTCGGGCAGTGTAGGGGGTAGTGCTGGGGGTGGTGTTTCAGGGTTTAGGGCAGTGCAGTGGTGTTTGGGCAGTGTAGGGGGTCATACTGGGGCTAGTGTTTCAGGATTTAGGGCAGAGCAATGGTGTTCAGGCAGTGTAGGGGGTTTTGCTGGAGGTGGTGTTTCAGGGTTTAGGGCAGTGCAGTGGTGTTCGTGCAGTGTAGGGGTGGTGTTTCAGGGTTTAGGGCAGTGGTGTTCAGGCAGTGTAGGGGGTCTTGCTGGGGTTGATGTTTCAGGGTTTAGGGCAGTGCAGTGGTGTTCGGGCAGTGTAGGGGGTCGTGCTGGGGGTGGTGTTTCAGGGTTTAGGGCTGTGCAGTGGTGTTCCGGCAGTGTAGGAGGTCGTGCAGGGGTGGTGTTTCAGGGTTTAGGGCAGTGCAGTGGTGTTCGGGCAGTGTAGGGGGTCGTGCTCGGGGTGGTGTTTCAGGGTTTAGGGCAGTGCAGTGGTGTTCGGGCAGTGTAGGGTGTCGTGCTGAGGGGTGGTGTTTCAGGGTTTAGGGCAGTGCAGTGGTGTTCGGGCAGTGTAGGGGGTCATGTAGGGGTGGTGTTTCAGGGTTTAGGGCAGTGCAGTGGTGTTTGGGCAGTGTAGGGGGTCGTGCAGGGGGTGGTGTTTCAGGGTTTAGGGCAGTGCAGTGGTGTTCGGCCAGTGTAGGTGGTCTTGCTGGGGGTGGTGTTTCAGGCTTTAGTGCAGTGGTGTTTGGGCAGTGTAGGGGGTCTTGCTGGGGGTGGTGTTTCAGGGTTTAGGGCAGTGCAGTGGTGTTCGGTGCAGTGTAGGGGGTCTTGCTGGGGCTGGTGTTTCAGGGTTTAGGGCAGTGCAGTGGTGTTCGGGCAGTGTAGGGGTCATGGTGGGGCTGGTGTTTCAGGGTTTAGGGCAGTGCAGTGGTTTTCGGGCAGTGTAGGCGGTCGTGCTGGGGCTGGTGTTTCAGGGTTTAGGGCAGTGCAGTGGTATTCGGGCAGTGTACGGGGTTGTGCTGGGGCTGGTGTTTCAGGGTTTAGGGCAGTGCAGTGGTGTTCGGGCAGTGTAGGGGGTCGTGCTGGGGGTGGTGTTTCAGGGTTTAGGGCAGTGCAGTGGTGTTCGGGCAGTGTAGGGGGTCGTGCTGGGGCTGGTGTTTCATGGTTTAGGGCAGTGCAGTGGTGTTCGGGCAGTGTAGGGGGTCGTGCTGGGGGTGGTGTTTCAGGGTTTAGGGCAGTGCAGTGGTGTACGGGCAGTGTAGGGGGTCTTGCTGGGGGTGGTGTTTCAGGGTTTAGGGCAGTGGTGTTCGGGCAGTGTAGGGGTCTTGCTGGGGGTAGTGTTTCGGGGTTTAGGGCAGTGCAGTGGTGTTCGTGCAGTGTAGGGGGTCGTGCTGGGGTGGTGTTTCAGGGTTTAGGGCAGTGCAGTAGTGTTCGGGCAGTGTAGGGGATCGTGCAGGGGTGGTGTTTCAGGGTTTAGGGCAGTGCAGTGGTGTTCGGGCAGTTTAGGGGTCGTGCTGGGGCTGGTGTTTCAGGGTTTAGGGCAGTGCAGTGGTGTTCGGGCAGTGTAGGGGGTCGTGCAGGGGGTGGTGTTTCAGGGTTTAGGGCAGTGCAGTGGTGTTCGGGCAGTGTAGGGGTCGTGCTGGGGCTGGTGTTTCAGGGTTTAGGGCAGTGCAGTGGTGTTTGGGCAGTGTAGGGGTCTTGCTGGGGGTGGTGTTTCAGGGTTTAGGGCAGTGGTGTTCGGGCAGTGTAGGGGGTCTTGCTGGGGGTGGTGTTTCAGGGTTTAGGGCAGTGCAGTGGTGTTCGGGCAGTGTAGGGGTCTTGCTGGGGGTAGTGTTTCAGGGTTTAGGGCAGTGCAGTGGTGTTCGTGCAGTGTAGGGGTCGTGCTGGGGATGGTGTTTCAGGGTTTAGGACAGTGCAGTAGTGTTCGGGCAGTGTAGGGGGTCGTGCAGGGGTGGTGTTTCAGGGTTTAGGGCAGTGCAGTGGTGTTCGGGCAGTGTAGGGGGTCGTGCTGGGGTGGTGTTTCAGGGTTTAGGGCAGTGCAGTGGTGTTCGGGCAGTGTAGGGGGTCGTGCTGGGGTGGTGTTTCAGGATTTAGGACAGTGGTGTTCAGGCAGTGTAGGGGGTCTTGCTGGGGGTGATGTTTCAGGGTTTAGGGCAGTGCAGTGGTGTTCGGGCAGTGTAGGAGGTCTTGCTGGGGGTAGTGTTTCAGGGTTTAGGGCAGTGCAGTGGTGTTCGGGCAGTGTAGGGGTCATGCTGGGGGTGGTGTTTCAGGGTTTAGGGCAGTGCAGTGGTGTTCGGGCAGTGTAGGGGGTCGTGAAGGGGTGGTGTTTCAGGGTTTAGGGCAGTGCAGTGGTGTTCGGGCAGTGTAGTGGGTCGTGCTAGGGTATGTGTTTCAGGGTTTAGGGCAGTGCAGTGGTGTTCGGGCACTGTAGGGGGTCGTGCAGGGGCTGGTGTTTCAGGGTTTAGGGCAGTACAGTGGTGTTCGGGCAGTGTAGGGGGTCGTGCTGGGGGTAGTGTTTTAGGGTTTAGGGTAGTGCAGTGGTGCTTGTGTAGTGTAGGGGGTCGTGCTGGGGGTAGTGTTTTAGGGTTTAGGGTAGTGCAGTGGTGTTTGTGTAGTGTAGGGGTCATGTTTTAGGGTAGTGCAGTGGTGTTTGGGTAGTGTAGGGGGTCGTGCTGGGGGTAGTGTTTTAGGGTTTAAGGTAGTGCAGTGGTGTTTGTGTAGTGTAGGGGGTCATGCTGGGGTTAGTGTTTTAGGGTTTAGGGTAGTGCAATGGTGCTTGTGTAGTGTAGGGGGTCGTGCTGGGGGTAGTGTTTTAGGGTTTAGGGTAGTGCAGTGGTGTTTGTGTAGTGTAGGGGGTCATGTTTTAGGGTAGTGCAGTGGTGTTTGGGTAGTGTAGGGGTTGTGCTGGGGGTAGTGTTTTAGGATTTAGGTTATTGCAGTGGTGTTGGGGTAGTGTTTTAGGGTTTAGGGTAGTGCAGTGGTGCTTGTGTAGTGTAGGGGTCGTGCTGGGGTAGTGTTTTAGGGTTTAGGGTAGTGCAGTGGTGTTTTTGTAGTGTAGTTTTTAAGATGCAACGCTCCAATACCTGACCAGTCTGCACTAGATAAAACTGCAAAAAACTAAAAATAAAAAGTGTTTTGCACACTTTTGACATTGGGCTATATGTGGGCTACATCTGGGTAATATTTGTGCTACATTTGGGCTCTTTTTCACTGGTGGCCATCTTGGAAGACTTCTTTGTTATGAAGTTTCCTAATTTCCTCATTTACTGCAGTCTCATCAGTAGGAAATGCTTTCAGTTTTTACTTTGATTCCATCAAGAAGGCATTCAGATGTGTCACACATTTGCCATAAATTCAGAATGTTATTACTCTAGTTGTTCATTAGATCACTGTAGTAAAGCTACTGCTCACCAAGGAGTTAACTGGAAGTCTACTGCTGGTATTGAAAGTGATTGTTTCAGTCTGCATGTCAGAATTTTCTAATGAGATAGAGGAGGATTTGAGATCTCACATAAAACCTGCACTAAATTTTCTTTCTACAGCACTAACCATAATTTCTATGACAAAATGAACCCCATCATTTTGTTCCTTTTTAAATTAAATGTTTTAAGTGTTACCAGTTTATTCCAATCAAGATGGCTTCAGGTGTGCCATACTTTTGTCATAAGTAAGACTGTTAGCACTCTAGTTGTTCTTTAGAACACTCTGGGAAGCTGCAGAAGAACACAAAGGCATCAACTGACAGGCTGCTCCTGTTGAAATATAACAGGAAGATATTTGAGATCACACTTGAAACATGTCCTAATTTTTCTTTCCAGAGCACTAACCATAATTTCTATGACAAGATGAACCCCATCATTTTGTTCCTTTTTAAATTAAATGTTTTAAGTGTTACCAGTTTATTCCAATCAAGATGGCTTCAGGTGTGCCATAGTTTTGTCATAAGTAAGGCTGTTAGCACTCTAGTTGTTCTTTAGAACACTCTGGGAAGCTGCAGTAGAACACAAAGGAATCAACTGACAGTCTCTGACCTTGTTGGATGTACATGTTTTACTGAGAATGTCAGACTTCATTCTCACATGACTGAGAAAGATAATGTGAATTTACAGAAAATATGCTCTCATTTTAGCTTCTGGGGCACCTTCCAAAACTGTATGGGACAAGCATGTGAAAATAGTTTTCTCTCAAACATGATTCATGATATCCCAGCAGAAGGTTTTTCACATGGTAAAATCACCTTAGAACACACCACAATTCCTGAAATTAGTATGGTACCATCAACAAATGAATTCTAATGTAACTAAAGTCTGTTATCACCCTTTATAGTTCTCCTTTTGGTAACCCTCAAAATCTTCGATTCACTACAATGCATTTCAATGGGGTACTATCATTTATATTGGTCCCAAGATGGCTGCCAGCAATTCCAGGATGAAGTGCTGACAGCCAATCAGATCTCACGATGACATGTGTGGTTAGGCTCCGCCCAGATATATATATGTTTTTACTTTTGATTTTCTCAGCAACTACTGAACGGATTTACACCATTTAACAAAAAGGGTTCTTTTTGAACCAAGAACTACCTCTTTGCCAAATTTGGTGTAATTCCGTTCAGCAGTTCGGGCTGTAGCCTTGCATAAAGTTTCCTATGGGAAATTGATTTTTGACTCTTATTTTTTAATTTCTCCGCAACTACTGAACGGATTTACACCATTTAACAAAAGGGTTCTTTCTGAACCAAGAACTACCTCTTTGCCAAATTTGGTGTAATTCCGTTCAGCAGTTCGGGCTGTAGCCGTGTCTAAAATTTCCTATGGGAAAATGAATGGGGAAAACACGTTTTGGGACCCCCTTTTTCTCGGCCCCCGCTTGACGAATCACCCTGAGACTTTCAGGGTAGGAGCGGACCGGAGCGGGCCATAAAGTTTGAAAACTTCGCGAAGATTCGTCTACCGACGCAAGAGTTATTTCAAATAGAATGTCGCGGATTTCCTATGGAAAATAGGTCCTAACTATAACTATCTACTGGCGACCGCCAGTAGATAATATGTATATGTATGTATATTATCTACTGGCGGTCGCCAGTAGATAGTTATAGTTAGGACCTTTATTATCTACTGGCGGTCGCCAGTAGATAGTTATAGGTAGGACCTATTTTCCATAGGAAATCCGCAACATTCTATTCAAAATAACTCTTGCGTCGGTTGACGAATCTTCGTGAAATTTTCAAACTTATGGCCCGCTCCGGTCCGCTCCTACCCTGACAGTTTCGGGTGATTCGTCAGCGGGGCCGAGAAAAAGGGGGTCCCAAACGTGTTTTCCCCATTCATTTTCCCATAGGATACTTTAGCCACGGCTACAGCCCGAACTGCTGAACGGAATTACACAAAATTTGGCAAAGAGGTAGTTCTTGGTTCAGAAAGAACCCTTTTGTTAAATGGTGTAAATCCGTTCAGTAGTTGCGGAGAAATTAAAAAATAAGAGTCAAAAATCAATTTCCCATAGGAAACTTTATGCAAGGCTACAGCCCGAACTGCTGAACGGAATTACACCAAATTTGGCAAAGAGGTAGTTCTTGGTTCAGAAAGAACCCTTTTTGTTAAATGGTGTAAATCCGTTCAGTAGTTGCTGAGAAAATCAAAAGTAAAAACACATATATATCTGGGCGGAGCCTAACCACACATGTCATCGTGAGATCTGATTGGCTGTCAGCACTTCATCCTGGAATTGCTGGCAGCCATCTTGGGACCAATATAAATGATAGTACCCTATTGAAATGCATTGTAGTGAATCGAAGATTTTGAGGGTTACCAAAAGGAGAACTATAAAGGTGATAACGGACTTTAGTTACATTAGAATTCATTTGTTGATGGTACCATACTAATTTCAGGAATTGTGGTGTGTTCTAAGGTGATTTTACCCTGTGAAAAACCTTCTGCTGGGATATCATGAATCATGTTTGAGAGAAAACTATTTTCACATGCTTGTCCCATACAGTTTTGGAAGGTGCTCCAGAAGCTAAAATGAGAGCATATTTTCTGTAAATTCACATTATCTTTCTCAGTCATGTGAGAATGAAGTCTGACATTCTCAGTAAAACATGTACATCCAACAATGGCAGAGACTGTCAGTTGATTCCTTTGTGTTCTACTGCAGCTTCCCAGAGTGTTCTAAAGAACAACTAGAGTGCTAACAGCCTTACTTATGACAAAAGTATGGCACACCTGAAGCCATCTTGATTGGAATAAACTGGTAACACTTAAAACATTTAATTTAAAAGGAACAAAATGATGGGGTTCATTTTGTCATAGAAATTATGGTTAGTGTTGTAGAAAGAAAAATTAGGACATGTTTCAAGTGTGATCTCAAATATCTTCCTGTTATATTTCAACAGGAGCAGCCTGTCAGTTGATGCCTTTGTGTTCTACTGCAGCTTCCCAGAGTGTTCTAAAGAACAACTAGAGCGCTAACAGTCTTACTTATGACAAAAGTATGGCACACCTGAAGCCATCTTGATTGGAATAAACTGGTAACACTTAAAACATTTAATTTAAAAAGGAACAAAATGAGGGGGTTCATTTTGCCATAGAAATTATGGTTAGTGCTGTAGAAAGAAAAATTAGGACATGTTTTAAGTGAGATCTCAAATATCTTCCTGTTATATTTCAACAGGAGCAGCCTGTCAGTTGATGCCTTTGTGTTCTACTGCAGCTTCCCACAGTGTTCTAAAGAACAACTAGAGTGCTAACAGCCTTACTTATGACAAAAGTATGGCACACCTGAAGCCATCTTGATTGGAATAAACTGGTAACACTTAAAACATTTAATTTAAAAAGGAACAAAATGAGGGGGTTCATTTTGCCATAGAAATTATGGTTAGTGCTGCAAAAAGAAAATTTAGGGCATGTTTTAAGTGAAATCTCAAATCCTCTTCTATTTCATTAGAAAATTCTGACATGCAGACTGAAACAATCACTTTCAATACCAGCAGTAGACTTCCAGTTAACTCCTTGGTGAGCAGTAGCTTTACTACAGTGATCTAATGAACAACTAGAGTGCTAACATTCTGAATTTATGGCAAATGTGTGACACATCTGAATGCCTTCTTGATGGAATCAAAGTAAAAAACTGAAAGCATTTCCTACTGAGGAGACTGTAGTAAATGAGGAAATTAGGAAACTTCATAACAAATAAGTCTCCCAAGATGGGCACCAGAGAAAAAAGAGCCCAAATGTAGCACAAATATCACCCAGAGGTAGCCCACGTATAGCCCAATGACAGAAGTGTGCAAAACACTTTTTATTTTTGTTTTTTTGCAGTTTCATATAGTGCAGGCTGGTCAGGTATTGGAGTGCTTTACATGAGCATTGGTTACATCACACAAGGACAAATTCATGTTGGTTGACCCCTACACTACCCAAACACCACTGCACTACCCTAAACCCTAAAACACTACCCCCAGCACGACCCCTTCACTACCCAAACACAACTGCACTACCCTAAACTCAAAAACACTACCCCAGCACGACCCCTACACTACCCAAACACCACTGCACTACCCTAAAACCTAAATCTACCCCCTACACTACACAAATACCACTGCACTACCCTAAACCCTAAAACACCAGAACCCAGCACGACCCCCTACAGTACACAAACACCACTGCACTACCCTAAACCCTAAAACACTACCCCCTACACTACACAAACACCATTGCACTACCCTAAACCCTAAAACACTACCCCCAGCATGACCCCTACACTACACAAACACCACTGCACTACCCTAAACCCTAAAACACTACCCCAGCATGACCCCTACACTACCCAAACACCACTGCACTACCCTAAACCCTAAAACACTACCCCCAGCACGACTCCCTACACTACACAAACACCACTGGACTACCCTAAACCCTAAAACACTACCCCCAGCACGACTCCCTACACTACCTAAACACGACTGCACTACACTAAACCCTAAATCTACCCCAGCATGACCTCCCACACTACACAAACCCCACTGCACTACCCTAAACCCTAAAACACTACCCCCAGCACGACCCCCTACACTACCCAAACACCACTGCACTACCCTAAACCCTAAAACACTAACCCCAGCATGACCCCTACACTACCCAAACACCACTGCACTACCCTATACCCTAAAACACGACCCCGTACACTACACAAACACAACTGCACTACCCTAAACCCTAAAACACTACCCACAGCATGACCCCCTACACTACACAAACACCACTGCACTACCCTAAACCCAAAAACACTACCCCCTACACTACACAAACACCACTGCCCTACCCTAAACCCTAAGACACAACCCCCAGCAAGACCCCCTACACTACACAAACACCACTGCACTACCCTAAACCCCCCTACACTATACAAACACCACTGCATTACTCTAAACAATAAAACACTACCCCCAGCACAACCCACTCACAACACAAACACCACTGCACTACCCTAAACCCTAAATCGACCCCCAGCACGACCCCCTATACTACCCAAACACCACTGCCATACCCTAAACCCTAAAACACTACCCCCAGCATGAACCCCTATACTACCCAAACACCACTGCACTACCCTAAACCTTAAAACACTACCCCCAGCACTACCCCTACACTACACAAACACCACTGCACTACCATAAACCTAAAACACTACCCCAGCACTACCCCCTACACTACCCAAACACCACTGCACTAACATAAACCCTAAAACACTACCCCCAGCACAACCCCTACACTACACAAACACCACTGCACTACCCTAAACCCTAAAACACTACCCCCAGCACGACTCCCTACACTACCCAAACACCACTGCACTACCCTAAACCCTAAATCTACCCCCAGCACGACCCCCTACACTACCCAAACACCACTGCACTACCCTAAACCATAAAACACTACCCCCAGCATGACCCCCTACACTACACAAACACCACTGCACTACCCTAAACCCTAAAACACTACCACCAGCATGACCCCCTACACTACTCAAACACCACTGCACTACCCTAAACCCTAAAACACTAACCCAGCACGACCCCTACACTACCCATACACCACTGCACTACCCTAGAGCCTAAAACACTACCCCAGCACAACCCCCTACACTACTGCACTACCTAAACCCTAAAACACTACCCCCAGCACGACCCCTACACTACCCAAACACCACTGCACTACCCTAAACCCTAAAACACTACCCCCAGCACGACCCCTACACCACCCAAACACCACTGCAGTACCCTAAACCCTAGAAAAGAAACCCCCACCCCATGCCCAATCCCCCTTACCTCTCACTCCTCATGGTTCCTCTCTCCTCGTGGTTCCTGCTTCACGTCGTCTCTGAGGGGCGGTGCACGTCGTTGTGAGGAAACGGAACAGCCTCTGTTTCCTTACAACGACATGGATCGTCTACATGTTTTTAGAACGCATGGTCATTTACCATACATACCTTTACAACAAAATTCGTTGTAAAGGCATGCGTGGTAAATGACCATGCGTTCTAAAAATGCGTAGTAATGACTTCGTGATGTACAACGCATGCGTGGTAATGCATGCGTTGTAATGGTATCATAAAGTAAAAAGTCGTTGTAACGGCTGTTTACCGATCGAAGCTGGCCCCTGTTCTTCAGTGAGATGTTTATTTGATTAATTAGGAGGAAGGAATGTGTTTTTTACCGAAAAGTGCATTCCCGGCTGTTGTATTGTGAAAGTGTCCGCGTGGCCTGGTTTCACTTCCGGTGAGAGAGTGGAAGAGTCTGTTTGGATCTAAAGGAGTTCTGTTGTTGGACGGGGCCGGCGCGACATGTCATCAGAAAACATAGCTAATGGAAAGCGTCCTCCCTGAAGTGTGGAGCAGTGCCATGAGAGGTCAACGAGTGTGCGTCCCACCGCAGTATGACCGTACCGCGTGACCCATGTGCCACCTCCAGGGTACGGGAGGCAGAAGCGGCATCGCAGGTCCTCTTGAAGACCGTTGTAGCACTAATTCTACATTTTGGTACTAGGGCATTTTAACTTCGTTGTTCCTGCCAGATACAAAGAGAAGATCCTGTGTTATTCAGTGCCCTCGTTACCTTTTTTGTGGGTTGTGGTGCTTGTCACTTCGCTGCCCCGCCGGTGCACACGACTGGGCACCCCACCTCGTGTGCCATCTGCAGGGCCTCTGCCCTCGGATCACTGGTTTCGGTTTCTGGAGTGGCAACATAAACAGTTGCTCCCAAAGGACTAGCCTGAACACTTAGGTGAATATCCCCTGCACCAGCATTCCACGGAAATTCTTTCCTAGCTCTCCCACGTCAACGAGGACGTCATAATAGCACGGCTCCATTCGCGACACCGTATGACGTCATCGGAGCCATAAGAGAACCTCGTCGGCGTGCTGAGGTCAGTTCCACCCATTTTTTCCGTGCCACCGAGGCAAACAGGGGACCGAGACATTTTCGCATGTATACATAGTATAATAAATATATATATATTCACTGAAAAAACCATAGGTTTCAGGCACGTTATAGTTAGAAATTAGCATTTAAAAAACCTTAGAAATTCACTGAAAAAACCATAGGTTTCAGGCACGTTATAGTTAGAAATTAGCATTTAAAAAACCTTAGAAATTCACTGAAAAAACCATAGGTTTCAGGGGCGTTATAGTTAGTTGGACATTTCACTCGTACAAAACCATAGAAATTCCCCGTTATAGTTAGTTCAGCTAACTATAACTCGTGCGCCCGCAATGCACTGCTGATGACGTCACATATTACATCACTCATGACATGGTCAGTGACATCACTCATGACATCACTGATGACATCTCAAATGACATCACTGATGACATCACTGATGACATCATCCAGTGAATGTGTGTTTTTCTGAAAATTAAATATGTTTTATATATGTATATCTCAAGGTCGATGGAAGAATAAATGGGTATATAAGTGTCTAAATGGATGATTTTGTTTTGTAAAATTGATTGTATAACTGACTAAGTGTATCTTAGTGAATACATGGGTTAGTGAGTAATGTTTAAATATGAAAATATCTGTATCAGTCTCTCACTTTGTATATAAGTGGCTGCATGGGTTGGTGAGTAGCTACATGAGTGTCTATATGGGTTATTAGTTGGTTTTTTGAGTATCAGTATGAGTGTCTGAGTGTCTGTATGGTTCGGTGGGGGTATTACTTAGTGCATAGATGCATGAATGAGTGACTCACTGTTTGTATGTGTTGAAGACAGCATGTGTGCAGGACTGTATAGGTGGATGAGTATGTGTATGGGTGTGTTAGTGAGTGAATGACTGTCTCAATAGTGTCTTTATGAGTAACTACATATGTTTTAAACTACTATATGTGAGTATTGGTGTATATAAGTGAGTATATGGGAGAGTGAGAGATTGGAAGAGTTCCTGTACAAATAAGTAGGTGTTTCTATAAGTGATTGTTTAAGAGAGTAAGTATGTGTAAGTTTCTGTAGAAGTAAGTGTGGTAGTGTGTGTATAACTGTATATGCAAGTAAATGGATGTTTGATACTTTGTTTGCATGTGTGACTATGTGTGTGAGTAACTCTATGGATGAGTGGCGGTGTGTAACAGGATGTATAGGTGTATGAGTACATATGATGAGTGAGTACATGTATGAGTGACTGTATAGGGACTGTTGGTGAATGAGTGGATGTGTGTGTAGATCTTGGAATTACTGAATAGGTGTGTTGTAACTGGTATTGGTATGTCCATTGTTTTGAAAATGTTAGTTTGTATTTTTGAGTGTGTGTATCAAAGGTTATATTAGGGTGAGAGGAGGTCTGCCACTCTATCACAAGGATGATGTAATCAGTGATATCATCAGTGATGTCATTTGAGATGTCATCAGTGATGTCATGAGTGATGTCATGAGTGATGTCACTGACCATGTAATGAGTGATGTAATATGTGACGTCATCAGCAGTGCATTGCGGGCGCGCGAGTTATAGTTAGCTGAACTAACTATAACGGGGAATTTCTATGGTTTTGTACGAGTGAAATGTCCAACTAACTATAACGCCCCTGAAACCTATGGTTTTTCAGTGAATTTCTAAGGTTTTTAAATGCTAATTTCTAACTATAACGGTGCCTGAAACCTATGGTTTGTTCAGTGAATCCATAGGAAATCTGCAACATTCTATTCCCAATAAGTTTGGCGTCGTTTGACGGATCATCGCGAAATTTTCAAAACTAGTGGGGCGCTCCGGTCCACTCCTGTCTTGAAAGTTTCGGGGTGATTCATCAAGCGGCGGCCGAGAAAAAGGGGTCCCAAACGCGTTTTCTCCATGTTAATTCCCATAGGAAATTTTAGCCACGGCTACAGCCCGAACTGCTGAACGGAATTACACCAAATTTTGCAAAGAGGTAGCGCTTGGTTCAGAAAGCGACCTTTTTAAAATGGTGTAAATCCGTTCAGTAGTTGCGAGAGAAATTCAAAAATAAGAGTGAAAAATCGATTTCCCATAGGAAACTTTATGCAAGGCTACAGCAAAAACTGCTGAACGGAATTACACCAAATTTGGCAAAAGGTAGTGCTTGGTTCAGAAAGCACCCTTTTTAAAAATGGTGTAAATCCGTTCAGTAGTTACTGAGAAAATCCAAAATAAATGTTTCGATATTTAGAGGCACGGAGGATCCGCGCACCCTCCCGACCACGAGCTGCATGCTAATTGGCTGTCAACACTCCAAACCAGGAAGTGTTGGCAGCCATCTTGTTCCTCTGTAGAACCGAGGAACAAGAAAGCAGTAAAAAAGTGCGCAATACGCAAAAAGGGGCAGGGTAGAAACACCCTGACCCCTAGGCCTGCTCAGGGGTTCTACAAGGACCCCAGGGCCCAAATATTTTTTTTTTTTTTAAATCGGCAGGATGCGCTTAGGGTGCGCGGATCCTGCCGATTAAAAAACAGCAGCGCGGACTCCATCGCTTCTTTGGTAATTGGCCCCGGGTGGGCCAAGTCCCGAGGGCATGCAGGGGTTAAGTTTTATGTGTGGGGGGCCTCTAAGGCCCCCCAAGCCCCGGGGACCGCCACCCCCAGGGGCTTTAATAAAAAAAATGGTGCAGGAGGGATCTCTGCCCTCCCGCAGCCCCGGGGACCACCACCCCCGAGGCTTCTTTTTTTAAAAATTACCTGTGTGGGGGGCTCGAGCCCCCCCACATGCCCCGGGGACCGCCACCTCCCGGGGCACTAACATGTAAATTAGGGGGTCCGTTAAGGACCCCGAGCCCGAGGACCACCACCTCCCGGGGCTGTGCATTGGATGGGAGGGGGCGGCGCGGCCCCTCCTGGAGCCTGTGGTGGCCCTGGGGACCACCACCCCCAGGGCTGGCTCCTGCAGTGTCCCGGAGTGCCTACCCCCAGGACACTGTAGTTTGCAATGACAGGACGGGAGCCTCGCGGCTCCCGGTCCTGCCATTGCAAACTGCTTTGCTTCATTGAAGCGAGAGCAGGAAACCTGCTCTCGCTTCAATGAGCAAAGCAGATCGCTTTCCACATGGGGAGCTGCATGTCAGCAGCTCCCCATGTGGAAAGCAATGCCGGCTCCCGAGGGACGCGGGGAGCCGGCTGGGACCGTGGGGGCATTGGGGACCCCCACGGTCCCCAACGGAAGGGCCAGCCCCGGGGGATGGGGTCCCTGGGGCAAGTAGTGGCCCGGGAGGGGGCCACGCGGCCCCCTCCCCCAAAAAAAAGAAGAAAAAGAAAGGCCTGCCCTGGGGGATGGGGTCCCCGGGGCAAAGAGGCCTGAGGAGGGAGGCCACGCAGCCCCCTCCTTAAAAAATAATAAAAGAGTGGCCATGCCCCGGGGGATGGGGTCCCGGGGCCCAAAAAGGAAAAAGGAAGGGGGCCACACAGCCCCCTTCGGGGGAAACGATCGTGCCGCAGGTCGCCCCCTTCCTTTGCCACCCTGCAAACGCGCCCCTGGCGCGTTTGCAGAGAGGGAACGAATTCCCCTTGAATACTGGGGGTCCCTGGGGCCAACTAGCCCACCAGGAACCTCCAGTATGCACAAGGAGCTGTGTTGCAGAGAGGTGTACAGAGGCCACGCCCTTTTACACCTCTCTGCAACGCAGCTCTGTGGCGCTTACTGGAGGTACCTGGTGGGATAGTTGGACCCCAGGGACCCTCAGGATTCAAGGGGACTTAATCCCCCAACTTAAAACGCGCCACGGGCGCGTTTGCACAGTGGTGAAGGGAGGGGCGGGGCTTCAGGTGACATGTGTGCAAACAGGCCCCCTGGCGCGTTTTAAGATGGGGAATTAAATCCCTTCAATCCTGAGGGTCCCTGGGGGCCAACTAGCCCACCAGGTACCTCCAGTAAGCACCACGGAGCTGCGTTGCAGAGTGTTGTAAAAGGGCGTGGCCTCTGAACACCTCTCTGCAACGCAGCTCTGTGGCGCTTACTGGAGGTACCTGGTGGGATAGTTGGACCCCAGGGACCCTCAGGATTCAAGGGACTTAATCCCCAACTTAAAACGCGCCACGGGGCGCGTTTGCACAGTGGTGAAGGGAGGGGCGGGGCTTCAGGTGACATGTGTGCAAACAGGCCCCTGGCGCGTTTTAAGATGGGGAATTAAATCCCCTTCAATCCTGAGGGTCCCTGGGGGCCAACTAGCCCACCAGGTGCCTCCAGTAAGCGCCATGGAGCTGCGTTGCAGAGTGTTGTAAAAGGGGCGTGGCCTCTGAACACCTCTCTGCAACGCAGCTCTCTGGCGCATACTGGAGGTATCTGGTGGGCCAGTTGGCCCCTAGGGACCCTCGGGATTGAGGAGGAATTAATTATCCAACTTAAAACGCGCCACAGGGCATGTTTGCAGACATGTCACCTCAGGCCCCACCCCTTCTTTCACCATTGTGCAAATATTCCTCTAAAATCAGCAGAACTACGAATTCCGATTTACTCACCTGTTATCAGGAGAGACCTCAGTGCTGCATCTTTGAACCCAGTACTGATCCTGAAAAGTAATTCTAACCGTACTTACCAGTAACTTGAATTTCCTTCCATAGGCTAACATTGACTGGTTTCACTTGGAAATTCTTCTAAGTGTGGAGTTTTGGAACTTTATAATATTCCTCTAAAATCAGCCGAAGTACGAATTCCAATTTACTCACCTGTTTTCAGGAGAGAACCCAGTGCTGCATCTTTTAGCCCAGCACTGAGCCAGAAAAGTAATTCTAAACGTACTTACCAGTAACTTGTATTTCCTTCCATAGGAATCCATTGTCTGGTTTTCAGCAGAAAAGTTTCAAAGTGTCGATTTTCACAAACTACAAATATTCCTTAAAAATCGCCTGTATGACTTAAACGCATTCTTTCAACTGTTTACATGAGATGCACCAGTGCTGGATCCAGGATCCACCACTGAGTAAGAAAAAGTAACGATAACACCACTTACCTGCTAAGTGAATTTCCTCCCATAGGATAACATTGGTGATTCTATGTGAAAAAGTTTCTAAGTGTCAACTTTTAAAATACAATAATATCCCTTAAAAATCACTACTGTAACCAAAACGCTTTTACTCAACTGTTTACAGGAGATGTCCCAGGACTGAATCTAGGATCCAGTCCTGTGGTTAGAAAAAGTAATCCATAAAGTAACTAATTGCATTTAACTAGAAATTCACATTGAGCTCAATGTTGCATTGTGTTTGAAATTGTGTTGCCCATTGCAACAACTGTAACTACTGTACTTAAAAGTCTATTGCCTATTTGCAAAGTATTTAAACTAAAGTAATTCATTCTGAGAAAGTATACTTTGTAATGTAATGTATAATGTAATTACAATGTAATTTAAAAAATAAAATATCTAAAAATAAATAGTTTAAAAAATGTAGTAAATCAGTATCAAAAAAATAAAGATAACAATTAATACATTTAAAAATTGTCATTTACAAAACCTTTGAAATTCACTGAAAAAACCATAGGTTTCAGGCACGTTATAGTTAGAAATTAGCATTTAAAAAACCTTTGAAATTCACTGAAAAAACCATAGGTTTCAGGCACGTTATAGTTAGAAATTAGCATTTAAAAAACCTTTGAAATTCACTGAAAAAACCATACGTTTCAGACACATTATAGTTACAAATTAGCATTTAAAAAACCTTTGAAATTCACTGAAAAAACCATAGGTTTCAGACACGTTATAGTTAGAAATTTGCATTTAAAAAACCTTACAAATTCACTGAAAAAAACATAGGTTTTAGGGACAGTTATAGTTAGTTGGACATTGCACTCGTACAAAACCAGTGAAATTCCCCGTTATAGTTAGTTCAGCTAACTATAACTCGCGCCCTACAATGCACTGCTGATGACGTCACATATTACATCACTCATGACATGGTCAGTGACATCACTGATGACATCACTGATGACATCTCAAATGACATCACTGATGGCATCACTGATGACATCATCCACGTGATAATCTGATGCACCTCCTCACACCCTAATATAACCTTTGATACACCCACTCTAAATTACAGACTGCCATTCGCAAAACCATAGACACTCCAACACCAATAACTACATACCCACTCATTGATTCTTAGGTCTACACACACATCCACTCACTCACCTGTACAGTCACTCATACTTACGGTCACTCAGTACAGGACTATCATATGCACTCATACTCCTATATAGACACTCAAACACCGCCACTCATCCATAGAGGTACTCACACACCTAGTCAGTCATGCAAATAATTAAACACACTGCCATTTACTCACCTATACAGTTATACACACACCAGCTCACTTACTCATACAAATACTAGCACATTCTTAATCTCTTATACAATCACTGATGCAAGCACACACTCATCCATACAGTTACTCTCACAATCACACACTCTCGCTTATAGCTATTTATATACTCCAACACACATATATACTGCCTTTCACATATGTAGTTACTCACACATGTACCACTGGGACATACATTCACTCACTAATACACTCTTACACACACTTACTCACCCATACAGTCTATCACAGATGCACTCTTGAAACCATCCACCCAGTGAATCACCCACTCACACATCTATGCACAGAGTCGCACCCACCCCTCCCACACAAACACTCAGGCACCCATACAGATACTCAGACAACCAATCAATAACTCATATAGACACTCATGTAGCTATTCACAAACCCATGCAGCCACTTACACAGCAACAGACAGACGGATACAGACATTCACCCAGTTTAGTCACTAACCCATGCTCTCAGTAAGATTCGTTTAATCACTCACTTATAGAGTTAGTCACCCACCTACTAAATCATCCATACAGACACTTATACACCCACTCATTCTTCAATACGCCTTTCCCTATATATATTAAAAATATTTAAACTTTACAGAAACACAGAGTCACTGGATGATGTCATCAGTGATGTCATTTGAGATGTCATCAGTGATGTCATCAGTGATGTCACTGACCATGTCATGAGTGATGTAATATGTGGCGTCATCAGCAGTGCATTGCGGGCGCGAGTTATAGTTAGCTGAACTAACTATAACGGGGGAATTTCATGGGTTTTGTACGAGTGCAATGTCCAACTAACTATAACTGTCCTAAAACCTATGGTTTTTTCAGTGAATATATATTCACTGAAAAAACCATAGGTTTCAGGGACGTTATAGGTAGTTGGAGATTTCACTCGTACAAAACCAGAGAAATTCCACTGTTATAGTTAGTTCAGCTAACTATAACTCGCGCCCCCGCAATGCACTGCTGATGACGTCACATATTACATCATTCATGACATGGTCAGTGACATCACTGATGACATCACTGATGACATCTCAAATGACATCACTGATGACATCACTGATGACATCAACCACGTGATAATCTGATGCACCTCCTCATACCCTAATATAACCTTTGATACACCCACTCTGAAATACAGACTACCATTTTCGAAACCATAGACACACCAATACCAGTTAGTACATACCCACTCACTAATTCCTAGGTCTACACACACATCCACTCATTCACCCATACAGTCACTCATACATGCAGTCAACCATCAATACGGCATTATCATATACACTCACATATCTATACAGACACTCACACACCGCCACTCATCCATAGAGTTACTCACACACCTAGTCAGTCATGCAAAGAATCAATCACACTCCCATTTACTCATCTATACAGTTATACACACACCACCTCACTTACTCAAATATATACTAACACATACTTACACTCTTATTCTTTTTTTTTTTTTAACTTATTTTTATTGATTTTCACAATAATACAAATATTATATCCGTCAAGTCTCATCATGAACATTGCGTTCTTACTTGAACAAACAATCGAAAACATCTCCTACCCACCCACCTACCCACCCACCACCCCGTTCGGGCTCAAGCTAACGTTTGCATACATGGCATGTGTTTATCCCCCATGCGGACACAGTGATACATATCTTTGCATAGAAAGTTCATTACATGAGCAATACACATACAGTTTAAATTGTTCTACATCGTACATTGTCTACAACATCTGACAGTACTTGCAGTCCTGGCCTATGCATTCTGACGCTATTCTTGTAATTCTTTGGCCACAAACTTCTCCACCATTGCATTCCAGTCGAGCGAGACAGGTACCTTTCGCATCCCTTTCTGTTCTTCTCTTTGTAATTCCGCTCCCTCCGCCCTTCCCCAACGCACCACCTCATTATACCAGTCTAACAATTTGGGCGGCCTGGTAGCTTTCCACCTCATGGTTATATTTCTTTTTGCCAAGATCAGTGCGAGGTTCACGAATCTGCGGGCAGGATCTCCCTTCTTCCCCTTGGGACCTAGACCTAATATGCAACAGTCCAGTGACCTAATGTTCCCCGTCGGTGCCACACTATTCACTAGTTCCTGCGCAGATGACCAATAGTGCAGTAGTCTCGGGCAGTCCCACAACATATGTAATAAACCGGCATTCGGGGAATGGCAGCGGGGACAATCACCTGATACCTCTGGGAACATTCTGCTGAGCTTGTGGGGGGTTAAATACGCACGGTGCACAATCATGAGCTGGATAAATTTAAACTTCGGGTTTCTAGAGACCTTACACGGGTGTTCTAACAACATCCCCCACTCCTTATCCGTGAGTGTACGGCCAACATCCGTGTCCCACCTATCTCGGGTCAACTGTAGTGACGCAGACGTGTGTGTGCGGATACCCCGGTACAGCCACTTCGTCAAGTGACCGCCATCACCCATCAAGTATTGCATATGTGTTAGTGCATGGGTCTGCGGCTCGTCCCCTCCCGGGGTCCAAACCGTTTTGATATAGTGAGAAATGTGTGCATGTAGCAGAAACAATCTATCTGTCACCCCCGTCTCCTGCACGAATGTGTCATGATTCATCAATGTGCCATTGGTGAAGAAAGCGCCAATCGTGGACACTCCCATCTCTGCCCATACCTCTATATGTCTAAGTATCACCCTTCCAGATGGAAGTGGAAGGCCCATCAGGCGTATGTTTGGGGCGTAGGGCGCCGTTGTTTTAGTATAACGCGTGGCCCTCTTCAAATACCGCAGAGCTGTCCGCAAAAGTGAGGACGCCGTCATCGGAATTTTGCTGCCTGGTAGCAGTAGTACATGCAGTTCCCCACGGTCCCATGCCTGGGGGGTCATGGATATTTCTCTCAGGTTGCGGCCTGCTATCCAGTATGCCAACCACTGTAGCTGGCCTGCATAGCAATAAGCTCTCATGTCAGGGACTCCCATACCCCCTTGCTTTGTGGCTAATTGTAGTTTAGAAAGCCCTATATGCCTACGTCCCGAACCCCATATTAATTCAACTAGCAGGGTGTCCAGTAATTTAAACATTTGCAGTGGAATCATAATGGGCAGATTAACGAAATAATATAACAGTCTTGGTAGCATCACCATTTTAGCTATGGCTGCCCGCCCAGCTACCGATGATCGGTAAGGAAGTCCAGAACCTTATTTGCTTTCGAAGTGATGTTATAGAGCAAGTCAAATTACCATCCAATATATCCTCCACGTCCCGGTATATTTGAATACCCAGATATTTAAAAGTAACCGTCGCGGTCTGAAACTTCCAACAACCGAATCGAATTGGTTCGGTCCTGGCTACGTCAGTAAAAAAGAAGGCGTAGGACTTGTTCTCATTTATTGTAAGTCCCGAAAGTTTCTGGAACACCGAAAAAAGCTCAGGCAGAGGGTCATAAACCTCGTCTAGGTTGTTAATAAATAAAATGATGTCATCTGCATATGCCGAAACCACATGCATCTCCTCATTTATACGTATCCCCCTGTGGCCCGCCATTACACGTAACTTGTGCAGTAGAGGTTCCAGCGCTAAAATGAATACTAAGGGCGAGAGCGGGCAACCCTGTCTAGTACCCTTCGCTACCTGGTATTGGCTTGAAATGTGGGTCCCCGTGCGAGCCCTTGCCTTTGGATTCGTATATAACAGTCTCACCCAGTTCATGTACTCCGGCGGAATCCCAAATCGAGGCAGCGCAGTCAGCATATATTCCCAGTGTAGTGAGTCAAACGCTTGCCGCATATCTAAAGAAATGCAGCCCCGCGGAACAGCATCCGTAGGCACCTGTGACATTACCATATGAAGCCTCCTGATATTGAGCGCCGTACTCCTATTCGGTACAAATCCACACTGATCAGTGTGTATCAATCTGGGGGAATATTGCAATAGCCTAGTTGCTAATAGCTTACTTAAAATCTTGTAATCCATTCCATTAATAGCTTTATTTCGATACAAAGATCATAAAAGCATCGACCAGTTCATCAGAAGTATCAAAATATAAATAAAAATAAAACAGAGTTTGATCACACACAGTCAATAAAAAGACAAAGATAAAATTCTGATAGCAATTAAACATGGAGCTATTTTCTCATAATTCTAAAATCCATAAAATGTAATTTAAAATCAATACAATTGTACATATTCTAAACAATAGCGCACTCTGATGTTCTATACTGGTGGACAGTGGGCATACCCGTCAAAGACATCAACTACTCATTAGCAGAGGTAGCCACCCTCTGTAAAGCCCCGCACCTACTTAACCATGCGCATCCCAAAAATTTGGCAACTCCACAGACATACAGAGTGCTAGGGTCCGAATTCAATATGCGTAAAGCAACTCTATGATCTAGGGTGCCTAGTTGTTTGCATATGGGCACAAGCCACCTAGATCTAGCACTAGCGTGTGCAGGGCATTCAAACAGAAGGTGGGCAACACTCTCCTTTACTGAACCACAAAAGGGGCATTCAGTGGTGGTGCGGTGGGGTGGAGACCACTTTGCAGTAAATTCACGCACAGGGAGGGTGCCCATCCTAAATTGAATATACAATGACCTATCTCTTGGGACCTGAATAATATCTATATATGGTTCTAGACTTCTATGGTGCTTATGTAAGAAGAACTCCTCCGTGAGTCTTCCCTTATCAGGGTTATTTAATTCCTTAGCATCAATCCAGGCCCAATAGGACCGTTTGAGGTCTTCTTTGCTTGGTGGAATTTGGGTGTCCCAAGAATCTTTTAGGTCAAGTGCAATTAACAGTGATTTAACATTAGAGATCCACTTGATCTCTTTTCTGCTATCAATGCACATTAATTCTGTGAGTGTCTCCGCATAATTCGCCAATTCTGGGGTCCTCCTGAGGCGGGCCCAGTAGAGCAGAAGGTCGAAGTTTGGCCAAGTCTCTAAAATGGCGCCTACCCAGATCACTAAACAACGGGGTTAAAGGAACTCCTCGTGGAAGCATAAGCAGATCTCTAAAGAATTTGTTTTCTGATCTGTTAATCTCGTCAAGATTTTCGAAACCCCATAACTCCGCACCATAAAGTGCTGAGCTAACGGCCTTGGCTCCATAAACAGTAAGGGCCGGAGCAACAGGTCTACTATAAGATGAGCGATGTTCTCGGCTCAGTGCCCCGTAATCCTTTTATGATTTAAGAGCATTTTGTCAAGGTGGGGTCGCCAATGTACTTTTTCAGATAGAGCGGATCCCCAGATAATCAAAAGTGGGAACCCTTTCTAATCTAATCCCATCTAACGTAAGATTGTTCCTAAACGATTTGTGTGGATTAAAAGTCATTAGTTTAGTCTTTGTAGTATTTATAGTTAACCCCGACAATGGCAACAATTTTGAAACCTGTTCAAAAGAAGTTGTAGGCCTGCTGGGGTCTTAGAGATAAGCAACGTATCGTCGGCAAACAGGAGAGTTGGCACTTTTTTCCCTGCCAGGGCCGGGCATCAGCCGGTACTTCTTGCAAGTAGCTGACCACCCCGTTCACATACAAAGAAAACAGGGTGGGTGCCATCACACAGCCCTGGCGAACTCCCCTTTTACTGGAATCCTCCTAGTGACCTGTCCTTGAGACCCCCATCTTATCTGGGCGTAATTACCCTCATGAAGCCTTTCCAACAGATTAAGAAGTATCAGGGGATGCCCAACTCTCGCAATATGTCCCACAGTCTATTACGGGGACCAGGTCAAAAGCCGTCCTCAGATCAATAAAGGCAAGGTACAAACTGCCCCTGCCAATCGTTACCACTTTCCCATAGATCATGAGGAGCCTAAAGACCTGGTCCACTGTGCTGATGTTAGTCCGAAAACCTGCCTGGTACTCGGAGAGGATTTTCTCCTCCTCAGCCCATACCTGGATTCGCTGCAAAATTACCCTCCCAACCACCTTTTGCATTGAGTCGATAAGACTAATCGGTCTATAGTTCGAAGGCTCTTCCCGTTCTCCCTTCTTAAAAATGGGCACTACCTCTGCACCCTTCCATGATTCCGGGACTGGGCATCCTCTAGTGATCGAGTTGATCAGGAGCAGAACATACTCAGCCCATTTATCCTGATCAACTAAAAACAGATCGCTAGGAAGGCCATCTGGTCCCGGAGCCTTGGCGGGAACCATCTTGCCTATGGCCTCCTCTACTTCTTTTTGCGTGAAAGAATCACCCTCGATAGGCCCAGAGAGAAGCAGAGATTCACCACCAGTAGTCACAACAAAGGGCCTAAACTCAATTGAAGGATGACCATCCACACCTGGGCTATTTGGCCCGGAGTAAAGGTTACCAAAATGGGCACACCAAGCTTCAGGGGTGATATGGTTGGGCATTTGGTCTACTTCACCCCTACCTGCCCTCTGACCAATGTCCAGAAAAGATTAGTGTCTCTTGCAAGGCTCGCATTCTTTAACTCTTGCCATCTGGCTTCATCCCAATCAAGCTTTGCCCTGTGCTGCACCTCCCTATATTCTTTCCTAGCCAAAGTGATTACTGCACCCTTCTTTATTTTAATCGCTGCGGCTAGTGCCCTCCTTTTAAGTCTACACTCTTTGTTAAACCATGTTTGGACTTTCCGTGAATGAGGAGCAGGGCCGTGTGATCTAAGTGGTGCCTGAAAGTGTACCCTGATCTCCTCAATTGTACAGGTATATATGGCAAGAGCGTGGGTGGGATCTTCCACTATCCCCTCTCTAAGCTTAATGGTTTTATCATATAATATTTGCCTAATGGCCTGTAGCTTTGTATCCTGGAGGGCAACCTTGTGCCATTTTAGTGCCCTTCCTGAATTGATAGGTGAGACTTCTTTAGTTGCTAGGGGCGTAGGTGAAACCAATGATGGGCATACAATTTGCCAAGGCGATCTTAATGACAAGCATAGAGGGTTGTGATCACTTTCAAGTGTGCTCCCCACTACCATGTCTATAACGTGACCCCAGAAACCAACATCTATTAATATGTAATCGATGCGGGAAGGGCAAGATACTTTGTTATAAGTGAAAGCTCCCTGCAGGTCTGATTTTGTCCTGCCATTCACTGCTCTTAAACCATATTCCAATACGAAAGCATTTAATTGGATGGCCCTTTCAGACCATCTTTTCACCGGGGGTAAAGTTAGCGAGGTATGCCCCATTTCCTGTCCTCCTCTTCTATCCCAGTTAGATCCTCAGCACTAAGAGGCTCAAAGGTGCTATTCAAGTCGCCTGCCACTATGATCCTAGATTCGGCTGAACAATTTATCAGGCCTTGTTCAAGCAGAGTAATAATAGGGGAAGCTTTACCTCCCACTAATCCCCTTGCATAAATATTAAACAAGTCAATATGTTCCCGCCCTCTTTGTCCCCTAATTGTAAGCCTCAAGATGTCAGGGCATAGTGCTGCATAATGTTTTATTTTAAAATTTAAGGCGATTTTAACCCACACAATCAACCCTCCAGATGGTCGACCCTTGCCTACAGTAGTAGCCGGGATATGATAACAGCTGTAGCCAGATTTATATAATGGGACCAGACTCCATGTTTCCTGGAAAACACATATGTCGTAGCCCTCTATTTGCTTGTTCCAATTTGGAAGTGAAAGTTTATTACATAGGCCAGCAATATTCCAGGAAATAATTTTTAAGTGATTTAAAAGTGGTAGGTCACGTGCTAAGGCTATGCTGGAATCAATGGAGTCTATTAGACCGGTTGTGGGTGATTGGGCAGACGCTGGGGGGGGAGCCTGGGTTATGCTTGTCAGAGGAGTTACATTATATAGTCAATCATTAGAATCTAATGAAGAAGAACCTAAGCTTTGGCCTGCCCCGAGTATATTTTTTGCGGTAGAGGGACATCGCTTCAGCTGTATAGCTGAGGAATCAGGAGAAGAAGTGCGAAACTCTAATAGGATAAGATTCTCTGCCAGATCGGCATTGCTCAAAGTGAGCTCAATGTGATCCCATAAGAGCGAATGCGATGTACACCTTCTAGCTCTGAGGATGTCCTCCCGTATAAGTGAACGACATCCCCTAACCTGCCGTATCCAGTGAATAGATTTATTAATCAATGATTCCTCATTTTCATAACTACCCCCATTACATAACTTAGGGACATTAATCATACAAACATTCTGACCAACGATATCCAATGAATTCGTCTGATGGATCCTACTGGGGGGTTGACAAATGTTAGACTCTTGGTAGGTTGTTTACTTGAGGAAGCAATGCGGTGATCTGGATTTTGCAAGGGAGCCGCAGCTCTAGAATATAGCTTAGTAGGCTTCGAACTTCCCATGGGATTTATTAACAGCACATCATTATGTGTTGAATGCGAAGGGCAGGAGAGCTAGCTCCTGCTCGCTCTCTTCCGCTCTGGGGGAATAAATGTGGTTTTTACTTGTAAAAGCTGATGGCCATCTATGGATGGAATTACCTTCTGGCCACTAGAAATATTAGTGTCGGTTAGTGTGTTGATTATATTTACTAGGTCATCCATCTTCAATCTCATGGCCCCAATTTCCTGCTTAAGTGAACTGACAAGCTGATATAAGTCAGACAGAGATGGTGCCGTCTCTCCAATACTCTCTAATTGAGCTAGGGGCGCGGGAGAAGAAGACGATGAAGGCAAAGGATCAGTGAGTTGGGCCAAGACAGAGAACCTATTTGCACATATAATAGGGGCTCCGGAATGAATATGCTTGCGGGAGCAGTAGATGTAATAATAAGAGGTGTCTCTGAACTAAGGGTCCTTGCTCTCTCTACCTCGCCTGAATCATGTCTGGGCTCAGAGTCAAAATTTAAGACTGCCTCCTTCCTCTTCTTGTGAAACATTGTGGGAATGACAGGTGGTTGTGATATACTAGGATTCTGAGTAACCAAATGCGCAGTGGAGCTAGTCACAATTGATTCCGCTCCCAAAATGTCCTCACACTCGTGAATGAGGACATCTATCCTATCCATCACACAGTTTTTTGCAGAGTGTCTGTGCAATTTTTTGGCTTTCTTCCCTTTCCCAGGTCCTACTGGTACTGCAGACCCTGCTCCCTCCATTAACTTCCTTTTGCCCATTTTATAACCCCAAACAACAGCAAAATCAACACTAGAATTAGCCAAGGGATAGAGGCAAATTTTTTACAGAGGACTCAAAAGGTTCAGCCGTAAGTCAATGGGCCCATATAGACAGGGGGCACAGTACCTTGTGAAGTGAGTTTCCAAAAGGCAAAGCAGCCCAGCGGGGCGATAAAGAGGGTGGCCCAGCCCAGCCTCCTCCAGGCGTTGACGGGCGCAGGGCGGGCCCGCCCTTGGCCCGGGCTTCGCCCGGCGCGGCCCAGCAGCGCGTCCCACGCAGCGGTGTAGGTTTGGCGCTTTTCAGCGCAGGTGAGAGAGTCTCCTCCTCCTCCCCTCACCAGGAGGAACAGCAGGGCACTTTGGGGCTTGTAGTCCCCCTCACCGGACAGTAGCAAAGACCAGCAGCGCGTCCCGCGCAGCGGTGTAGGTTCGGCGCTTTTCAGCGCAGGTGAGAGAGTCTCCTCCTCCTCCCCTCACCAGGAGTAACAGCAGGGCACTTTGGGGCTTGTAGTCCCCCTCACCGGACAGTAGCAAGACCAGCAGCGCGTCCCAGCGCAGCGGTGTAGGTTCGGCGCTTTTCAGCGCAGGTGAGAGAGTCTCCTCCTCCTCCCCTCACCAGGAGTAACAGCAGGGCACTTTGGGGCTTGTAGTCCCCCTCACCGGACAGTAGCAAGACCAGCAGCGCGTCCAGCGCAGCGGTGTAGGTTCGGCGCTTTTCAGCGCAGGTGAGAGAGTCTCCTCCTCCTCCCCTCACCAGGAGTAACAGCAGGGCACTTTGGGGCTTGTAGTCCCCCTCACCGGACAGTAGCAAGACCAGCAGCGCGTCCCAGCGCAGCGGTGTAGGATCGGCGCTTTTCAGCGCAGGTGAGAGAGTCTCCTCCTCCTCCCCTCACCAGGAGTAACAGCAGGGCACTTTGGGGCTTGTAGTCCCCCTCACCGGACAGTAGCAAGACCAGCAGCGCGTCCCGCGCAGCGGTGTAGGTTCGGCGCTTTTCAGCGCAGGTGAGAGAGTCTCCTCCTCCTCCCCTCACCAGGAGGAACAGCAGGGCACTTTGGGGCTTGTAGTCCCCCTCACCGGACAGTAGCAAGACCAGCAGCGCGTCCCGCGCAGCGGTGTAGGTTCGGCGCTTTTCAGCGCAGGTGAGAGAGTCTCCTCCTCCTCCCCTCACCAGGAGTAACAGCAGGGCACTTTGGGGCTTGTAGTCCCCTCACCGGACAGTAGCAAGACCAGCAGCGTGTCCCGCGCAGCGGTGTAGGTTCGGCGCTTTTCAGCGCAGGTGAGAGAGTCTCCTCCTCCTCCCCTCACCAGGAGTAACAGCAGGGCACTTTGGGGCTTGTAGTCCCCCTCACCGGACAGTAGCAAGACCAGCAGCGCGTCCCGCGCAGCGGTGTAGGTTCGGCGCTTTTCAGCGCAGGTGAGAGAGTCTCCTCCTCCTCCCCTCACCAGGAGTAACAGCAGGGCACTTTGGGGCTTGTAGTCCCCCTCACCGGACAGTAGCAAGACCAGCAGCGCGTCCCGCGCAGCGGTGTAGGTTTGGCGCTTTTCAGCGCAGGTGAGAGAGTCTCCTCCTCCTCCCCTCACCAGGAGTAACAGCAGGGCACTTTGGGGCTTGTAGTCCCCCTCACCGGACAGTAGCAAGACCAGCAGCGCGTCCCGCGCAGCAGTGTAGGTTCGGCGGTTTTCAGCGCAGGTGAGAGAGTCTCCTCCTCCTCCCCTCACCAGGAGTAACAGCAGGGCACTTTGGGGCTTGTAGTCCCCCTCACCGGACAGTAGCAAGACCAGCAGCGCACTGATCAGTGTGTATCAATCTGGGGGAATATTGCAATAGCCTAGTTGCTAATAGCTTACTTAAAATCTTGTAATCCGTATTAAGTAGCGATAGGGGTCTATAACTCGCCATGTCTCTGCTATCCCTTCCCGGTTTCAGTAAGGAGACCACCGTCGCCTACACAGTAGTGAGGGGGAGGGAGCCATCCTCCAGTGCCACCCGGTACAATTCCTGCAGTCGGGAAACCAACAACTCAGAATACACTGCATAGAATTCAATGGGCAAGCCGTCATTACCCGGCGACTTGTTACGGGGAAGGGCATTTTCCGCTGCTTAGAGTTCCATGTGTGTGACTGGCCTCTTTAAGTCTGCTGCTTGTTCATCGCTTAATGTAGGGAGCTGCAATCCCTCAAAAAACGCCTCGTATTCCCCCTCCTCTACCCTGTCCGGGGACGTATACAGTTGCTCATAGTACCGCCGAAAAGCGGCGTTAATTTCCAACTGGTTGCGCCTCATCTCACCGCCCGGGATAGCTATTTCAAGAATGGGAGACACTGGAGGTGCATCTTTAATTATCCTAGCAAGCAAGGGACCCGCTCTATCCGCATTCACATGCTGTTTCTGTGTGTATAATCTATAATCTAGAACGCGGAGTTCTTCCAACAGCTCTGCATGTGTTACGTGCAGTTCCTGCATCTCTGTTTTGCTCGGGTCATTCGTTACCGCTTCCTGTTCCAGCTTGCCCAGCCTATCCTCTACGTCTGTAAGCTTGTCAAGAAGGGTCGCACGTACACCCACTTTTGTACTGATCGCCACCCCCGTATCACTGTTTTAAAGACGTCCCATTCAATATGTCGTGTGCTCGCTGTATCTGTGTTCTCAGTAAAATATTGGGTTATGGCCATGGAGAGAGCATTGTGGAACACCGAGTCTTCCAGCAATGATGGGTTTAATCTCCATGACGGGATGGGCGTCGGGACCTTCCCCCAGAGTAATGTGGCCTCTACCGGGTTATGATCTGAGTACGTTTTGCCCAAGTGTGTGGTGTCCATAACAGTGTCCAATAACTTCTGTGAGCAAAATATTCTATCTATTCGAGTGTGTAGGCCATGCGGTGCGGAAAAAAAGGAGTATTCTCTGTCTACGGGGTGTTTCTCCCTCCAAATGTCTCCCACTACCCATCCTCCTGCCCATGCCTGAAGCGCGTCTGCCTGCTTCCTACATCCCGCCCCCTGCAGGGGAGGGTGTGATCTGTCCAGTTCTAAATCCAGCACTGCATTAAAATCACCTCCCAAGATCCATGGATACCCTTCCCAGCCCACCAATGCAGTACTAAGAATTGCCAGAAATTTGTCCTGTTCCGTGTTCGGGGCATAAATACTCCCTACTACTATGTGGTCCCCGTCTAACAAGGCATGCAACAGCACATATCTCCCATTTGAGTCTGCCCTTTGTTCTAGAAGCTTGAAGGGGGTGCCATTCCTGAACCATACCGCCGCCCCACGGGCAAATGCGGAGTAAGAAGTAGAAAACAACTGTCCCCTCCATTTCTTAAGGAGCTTAGTAGCTTCCGCCTGCATGAGATGTGTTTCTTGTAAAAAGACTATCTGTGCCTTCCTACGGTTTAATTGTGCCAGAATTCTATGCCGTTTGTGTATCAACCCCATACCTCTTACGTTCCAGGACGTATATTTATATCTATTAGGTTGCACCATCAGATTTCGGAACATACAAACTGTTCATCATATAGTTCCCCGTACACTGAGCACCCCGCATAGCACATGTAGCCGAGCCCATAACCCCCATTAAACTTCCCAATACTAGGTTCCCCCACTCAACATAAGAGGACCAAACCAACAAAACAAACTCAACAAGAACTCCATAGTTTCCATAACTAAGTGCAGTTGCCTTAGGGGTAGTGGCCACCACCCGTCTCATAGCACCTTCCATGCGACACTCAAAAGTCAGTGACCTTAGAGCCCCCACCAACACCCTTTTTTTGTGTGATAATCATTATTGTAGACATCTCGACCAACCAACACGCCAACATTGCATAGATAATCACATAATTGGCATATTCAGCATAAATTGTATACATATATATACTCATCTGACAGTCCACTTCAGCAGCAGGAAAAGAGCACCTCCGTCACCCCAGATAATCATTGGCAGTCTGAGGGGTGACCAGGGGGAACAGTGCCATACTATTCTCAGAGTCAGTTTGTGCATTCACATCTTCCGAAGAGTCCACAGTTTCCGCCACCAATTGTGCATCATGGGCTGCTAGTGCTACCGCCGTCAGGATTGCATCCTTCTGACTGTCCGATATCTGCTCTTGTGACGGGTGCCCTCCTCTACCGGTACCAGCTGGGCTTCTTTTATCAGGTATGTCTCTCCTCATCCGCTGTGACTTCGGTTGCTGTCTTCGGTTGGATTGTGAGGAGTGCTGTGAGCCCAGTGGTGACAGAGTAATTTCTAGCCAGTCCGCTGCTTCTTCCGGGCTGTCGAAGAACAGGGCCTTTTGATCATAGAGAACCTTGAGGCGAGCCGGGAACAATAGGGCGTACTTCAGTTGGTGCAGCCGAAGTTTCTTTTTGACCTCTTGGAAAGTAGCCCTCGCTCTCTGTACTGCCAAAGTAAAATCCGGGTAAAGAGAAATTGTTTTGTTCTCAAATGTTATCGGGGCCGTCTCCCTTGCCCCACGCAAGATCGTGTCCCTATCTTTATAGTTCAGAATCCGCGCTATTATTGGCCGAGGTGGCGCCCCAGGGAGAGGAGGCCTGGGCGGGACTCTGTGAGCGCGTTCCACACTAAAATGTTCTGTGAGCCCCATCGTAGCTACCCGTTCTCGTAGCCACTGCTCGACAAACTGGGTTGGGTGGGCCCCCTCACTTCTCTCCGGTCTTCCCAAAATGCGCACATTATTGCGCCTAGAGCGCCCCTCTGCGTCGTCCACCCTGTCCTGTAGACCTTTCAATTGGCGCTGTAGTTGTTCTATTTGAGAGGAGTGTGTCGTCTGTTGGGGTATGAGGTCATCTAGTGCCAGCCTATTACTTTTGACTTTGTCCGCCAGTTTTGTGTGATCTGCTTTCAATAGAGTAAAACTGGTAGTCAGCGTGCTTATTTGCGTTTCCATAATGGCCCTGGAGTCTCGTATTTCTCGCAATATTAAATCCAGCTTGTCTTCAGTACTAGCAGGCTCCGTGGGTGGAACCACATCTAGGTCCGGACTGCAAACCTGTGCGTCCGGCACTGTTCCCGGTGGGCCGTCGAGGGGCGGGGGTTCCGATTGTTTGGCCTTGGGACGCCCCATATCCTCAAAGGGGTCAGGGCGGTGTACGGCTCAACTCTCACACCCCAGCACCACTTGTAGGACGTTAGTAGATAATCCACAGCAGTTTCACAGGGTTGTATCGCATGGCATGCGGCGTCTCAATATAGGGCCCCCTTACTGCCGTCTCACCAAAGCGTTTCGCCACTTCCCGCGTCCGACCTCGTCCTCCACAGGCACAGTCTGCTTCCACCTCACTCGGGTAATGGCACAGGCCCACCTCACGCATTTAAGGCCCAGACTGCAGTATCATCCAGTCTGGTTCCTCCCTATATCTCAATGCACCCCTGGGCAGGCAGCTGCGCAGAGAGAGGTGGGAGAACAGCCGCAGAAGGAGATGTCCAATACCTGACAATATATGCCCAGGAGCGCAAAACCCGTCAGTCCGCCCGTGCAACTCCCCAGTAATCACTGTTGTTCTTCTCTGCATCCAGGGGGCTAAGTCCTGGTATCCAGCGCGTTATTATAGGCCTCCCCAATAAGCTGCCAGACGCCTCTTTCTCATGTTGCCCCAGGCCACTCTCACTCCTCAGGCCGCCCCGTACAGCTCACCTTCAAAGGTTATGGCCGCCACTGCGCAGCGATGTGCAACCTCGGATTTGCCTCTATGGTCGAAGCACACCTCAGTCCCAGGGCGGCCCGATTTCCCACAATTTCCGAACAGGGCTGGTCGCCGTTTCCTTTCTTGGCCTGCCACACTACAAGGGGCGAAGTCGGGGGCAAGCCAGTTCTGAGTCTCACACATGTCCCCCTCACCAATGTCACCGAGTGTGAGCTGGTCTCTTACGTTCAACCGCCATTTTGGGCCAAGTCCAGGTCTGGCGCAGTTCTATAATCTGCAACACCACCGGTCGTATCCCCCAGCCTTCCTCATCAGCAGCTCTTCAAGGGGGAGGGAGGTCTTCACACTCGATCCGGACCGCCGCCTCCGGTCCGCGGTGCCCCCGTTTCTCTGCCGTGTCACATCGCAGCTTCCACAGTAGCGCAGGCACGGCCACAGATGTTGCCCGATCTCCAAGGGCGAAACCAGGCCTCAAACAGCCCGATTTTCGGGTTGCAGCAGTCCACAGATCTTCCGATTCCTTAAGCGCCGTGATTTGAGCGCCGGTGGTCCTATGTCAATCGGATAAATGCCCCAGTGTCAGGGTGGGTTACGGAGCTCCTTTAGCTCGCGTCCGCCATGCTCGGCGGTTGGCCACCCCCCTATACTTACACTCTTATACGATAACTAATACAAGCACACACTGATCCATACAGCGACTCTCACATATAGTCATTTATACACTCCAACACTCAGATATACTGCCTTTCACATATGCAGTTACTCACACATGTACCACTGAGGCATCCATCCATTCACTCACCAACACACCCATACACACACTCACCCACCCATACAGCCCTTCACAGATGCAGTCTTGCAACACGTACACACAGTGAATCATCTCACTCACACCTCTATGCACTAGAGTCACACCCCCACCCACCCATACACACACACAGGCACCCATACAGATACTCAGACAACCAATCAAAAACCCATATAGATCACTCATTTAGCTACTCACCAACCCATGCAGCCGCTTACACACAACGTGACAAACTAATACAGATATGTGAATGTCTAAGTATCAGTCACTAACCCATGCATTCAGTAAGACACATTTAATCACTCACTTATACAGTCAGTCACGCACACTACTAAATCATCCATCTAGACACTTATACACCCACTCATTCTTCAATACACCTTGAGATATATATATATAAAACATATTTAAACTTTCACAAAAACACATAGTCACTGGATGATGTCATCAGTGATGTCATCAGTGATGTCATTTGAGATGTCATCAGTGATGTCATCAGTGATGTCACTGACCATGTCATGAATGATGTAATATGTGACGTAATCAGCCGTGCATTGCGGGCGCGAGTTATAGTTAGCTGAACTAACTATAACGGTGGAATTTCTCTGGTTTTATACGAGTGAAATCTCCAACTAACTATAACGTCCCTGAAACCTATGGTTTTTTCAGTGAATTTCTAAGGTTTTTTAAATGCTAATTTCTAACTATAACGTGCCTGAAACCTTTGGTTTTTTCAGTGAATTTCAAAGGTTTTTTAAATGCTAATTTTTTATCTATAACGTCCCTATTAAGTCTCCTTGAATCCTGAGGGTCCCGGGGGCCAACTAGCCCACCAGCTACCTCCAGTAAGCACCACAGAGCTGCGTTGCAGAGTGGTGTAAAAAGGGGGCGTGGCCTTGGACTTACTGGAGGTACCTGGTGGGCTAGTTGGCCCCCATGGACCCTCAGGATTCAAGGGGACTTAATCCCCCAACTTAAAACACGCACAGGGGTGCGATTGCACAGTGGTGAAGGCAGGGGGCGGGGCCTGATGTGACAAGTGTGCAAACGCGCCCCGTTGTGCGTTTTAAGTTGGGGGATTAAGTCCCCTTGAATCCTGAGGGTCCCTGAGGTCCAACTAGCCCACCAGGTACCTCCAGTAAGCGCCACAGAGCTGCGTTGCAGAGAGGTGTAAAAAGGGGCGTGGCCTCGGACCACCTCTCTGCAACGCAGCCCTGTGGCACTTATTGGAAGTACCTGGTGGGCTAGTTGGCCCCCAGTGACCCTCAGGATTCAAGGGAACTTACTCCCCCAACTTAAAACACGCCACGGGGCATGTTTGCACACTTGTCACATCAGGCCCGCCCCCTGCCTTCACCACTGTGCAAACGCACCCTGTGGTGCATTTTAAGTTGGGGATTAAGTCCCCTTGAATCCTAAGGGTCCCTGGGGGCCAACTAGCCCACCAGGTACCTCCAGTAAGCGCCACAGGGCTGTGTTGCAGAGAGGTGGTCCAAGGCCACGCCCCTTTTTACACCTCTCTGCAACGCAGCTCTGTGGTGCTTACTGGAGGTACCTGGTGGGCTAGTTGGCCCCCAGGGACCCTCAGGATTCAAAGGGACTTAATCCCCAAACTTAAAATGCACCACGGGCGCGTTTGCACAGTGGTGGAGGGAGGGGGTGGGGCTTTATGTGACAAGTGTGCAAACGTGCCCCGTGGTGCGTTTTAAGTTGGGGTATTAAGTCCCCTTGAATCCTGAGGGTACCTGGGGTCCAACTAGCCCACCAGGTACCTCCAGTAAGCGCCACAGAGCTGCGTTGCAGAGAGCTGTAAAAAGGGGTGTGGCCTAGGCCCACCTCTCTGCAACGCAGCCCTGTGGCGCATACTGGAGGTGCCTGGTGGGCTAGTTGGCCCCCAGGGACCCTCAGGATTGAAGGGGAATTAATTCCCCAACATAAAACGCGCCACGGGGCGTGTTTGCAGAGTTTTGCTGGGACGGGGCAGGGCCTCCGGCACGATGCTGGCTATTTTTTTTATTTTTTTTTTAGAAGGGGGGCTGTGTGGCCCCCCTTCCTTTCCTATTTTTTTGGGCCCTGGGGACCCCATCCCCCAGGGCCTGACCCCTCTTTTCTTAATTTAAAAAAAAAAACGGAAGGGGGCCTCGTGGCCCCCCTCCCGAGGCCATTTTCGGCCCGGGGACCCCATCCCCCCGGGGCATGGCCAGTATTTATTTTTATTTTTATGCATATTTGGAGGGGGGCCGCGTGGCCCCCCTCCTCAGGCCATTTATGGCCCCGGGGACCCCATCCCCCGGGGCCGGCCTTTCATTTTTTTTTGCTGGGCATTTTTTTTTCTGCGTGGCCCCCCTCCCAGGCCACTCCTGGCCCCTGGGACCCCATCTCCTGGGGCCTGGCCTCTCCGTTGGGGACCGTGGGGGGAGCCCCAATTCCCCCACGGTCCCTGCCGGCTCCCCGCCTCCTGCGAAGCCGGCATTGCTTTTCCACACGGGGAGCTGCTGACATGCAGCTTCCCGTGTGGAAAAGCAATGTGCTTTGGATTTTGGAAGCGAGGGCAGGAAACCTGCTCTCGCTTCCAAAATCCAAAGCAGTTTCCTATGACAGGGCGGGAGCGCATGGCTCCCACCCTGCCAGAGCAAACAGCAGTGTCCCGGGGGTGGGCACCGCGGGACACTGCAGGAGCCGGCCCTGGGGGTGGCGGTCCCCAGGGCCATCAAGGGCTCCAGGAGAGGGGCCCCCTCCCTTTGTGAAAATAGCCCGGGGAGGTCCAGGGTCGTGTGGACCCCCATTTACATTTTAGTGGCCGGAGGTGGGGTCGGGGCATGGCTGAGCCCCCCACACAGGTTTAATGATTTAAAAATAGAAGCCCCGGGGGTGGTGGTCCCGGGGCAGCGGGGGGCCATGTGCCCCCATGAATATTTAAGAAAAGCCCCGGGTGGTGGCGGTCCCCGGTGCTTGGGGGGGCCTTGGAGGCCCCCCACACATTAATAAAAAAGATGCCCCGGGGAAGTAGCGGTCCCCTGGGCTGCGCGAGGGCCGCATGCCCTCCCGCATATTATTAACATAGCCCCGGGGAGGTGGCGGTCCCCGGGTCTGTGGGGGCCCCCACGGGCCCCCGCAATTATAAATTTTATATTGTGCAATGCCCCCGGGACCTGGCCCACCCGCGGGCCTCATTTAAATGAAGCGCGGGAGCCGACACTTCATTTTTTTAAAAATTTCGGCGGGATTCGCGACCCCAGCGCGAATTCCGCTGAATTATTTTTTAAAAAAATGCTTTTTTTGGCCCTGGGGTCCTTGTGGGACCCCCTGAGCAGGCCTAGGGGGTCAGGGTGTTTCTACCCTGCCCCCTTTTCTTGTTTTTTAACATTTTTTCTACTGTTTTCTTGTGACTCGGTTCTCACAAGATGGCTGCCAACACGTCCTGGTTTGGAGTGTTGGCAGCCAATCACAGTGAAGCTCGTGGTCGGGAGGGTTCGCGAATCCACCGCGTCCCTAGATATCGAAACCTTTATTTTTTGAATTTCTCAGCAACTACTGAACGGATTTACACCATTTAAACAAAAGGCCGCTTTCTGAACCAAGCACTACCTTTTTGCCAAATTTGGTGTAATTCCGTTCAGCAGTTCGGGCTGTAGCCGTGTCTAAAGTTTCCTATGGGAAATTGATTTTCCGACCTCTATTTTTTGAACTTCTCAGGAACTCCTGAACGGATTTACACCATTTAACAAAAAGGACTCTTTCTGAACCAAGGGCTACCTTTTTGCCAAATTTGGTATAATTCCGTTCAGCAGTTCGGGCTGTAGCCATGTCTAAAGTTTCCTATGGAAAATAACATGGGGAAAACGTGTTTTGGGACCCCCCTTTTTTCTCGGCCCCCGCTTCGCAAATCACCCCGAAACTTTCAAGACAGGAGCTGACCGGAGCGCCCCACTAGTTTTGAAAATTTCGCAAAGATTCGTCAAACGACGCCAAAGTTATTAGGAAAACAAAAAATGCTTTGCCTGTGGAAAATAGGTCCTAACTATAACTACCTACTGGCGACCGCCAGTAGGTAATATATGTATCTATACACAACTAAACATAAGTCTAAATACAATGAAATACATTAAATATATAACAAAAACTCTTATTACTGTTTACCATAAATGGTGCACAAAAAAAACTAACTAGTCTCCAATCAACCTATAAAAACAGTTAAAACACATAGGTATGTTTTTCCGATTAAAAAACAGCATAAAAAAGCCATAAAAATGCACAACAAAATGCTTACTGAAGAACAATTACAGCAGGACAGCGTCACTCTGCCGGATTGCAACTCTACAAAAGAAGACATCAACACTTCAAAGAACCACTAAATAGTACAAGCAAAGCAAGTTTGGCAGTAAATGACAGCTAACAAAACTATTAAAAAAATCGAAAACTATGTTACGATAAGAAATATTTACATCGATGCAACACATTTATTTTTCAAAAATACAGGTGCACCGGCTACAAGAATTATAAAATGCTAAAAGGAAAATAAAACAAAAGCATGGACACTGAATGACTCGAAATACAAAAAAAGTCCCCCTCGAAAGTAAGTAGTGTAGCTAAAGCACAACACTAACATTAAGGTAAAACACTCGAACTTGTGGTGGGCGCCAAGTGTTGCTGCACAGGGGGCTGTGTTTGATCCTGCGCCCCTCTGGTCATCTGCCAGTCACTGTGCGTACTTCTCCCTCACTCGCACGAACCCTGAGATGATCTCCACACTCTGATGGGACTTCCAGTCCCAGAGTGCAACGCGTGGCTTTCATTAGCTCCAGCTGGGAGGGAGGCGTTACCCCAGGCCATTTAGGTGCTGGTTGCATACCGCGGCGCGGGACACTCGAACGTGTGGTGGGCGCCAAGTATTGCTGCACAGGGGGCTGTGTTTGACCCTGCGCCCCTCTGGTCATCTGCCAGTCACTGTGCGTACTTCTCCCTCACTCGCACGAACCCTGAGACGATCTCCACACTCTGGTGGGACTTCCAGTCCCAGAGTGCAACGCATGGCTTTCATTAGCTCCAGCTGGGAGGGAGGCGTTACCCCAGGCCATTTAGGTGCCGGTTGCATCCCACGGCGCGGGACACTCGAACTTGTGGTGGGCGCCAAGTGTTGCTGCACAGGGGGCTGTGTTTGACCCTGCGCCCCTCTGGTCATCTGCCAGTCACTGTGCGTACTTCTCCCTCACTCGCACGAACCCTGAGACGATCTCTACACTCTGGTGGGACTTCCAGTCCCAGAGTGCAACGCATGGCTTTCATTAGCTCCAGCTGGGAGGGAGGCGCTACCCCAGGCCATTTAGGTGCCGGTTGCATCCCGCGGCGTGGGACACTCGAACTTGTGGTGGGCGCCAAGTGTTGCTGCACAGGGGGCTGTGTTTGACCCTGCGCCCCTCTGGTCATCTGCCAGTCACTGTGCGTACTTCTCCCTCACTCGCACGAACCCTGAGACGATCTCCACACTCTGGTGGGACTTCCAGTCCCAGAGTGCAACGCATGGCTTTCATTAGCTCCAGCTGGGAGGGAGGCGTTACCCCAGGCCATTTAGGTGCCCGTTGCATCCCGCGGCGTGGGACACTCGAACTTGTGGTGGGCGCCAAGTGTTGCTGCACAGGGGGCTGTGTTTGACCCTGCGCCCCTCTGGTCATCTGCCAGTCACTGTGCGTACTTCTCCCTCACTCGCACGAACCCTGAGACGATCTCCACACTCTGGTGGGACTTCCAGTCCCAGAGTGCAACGCGTGGCTTTCATTAGCTCCAGCTGGGAGGGAGGCGTTACCCCAGGCCATTTAGGTGCCGGTTGCATCCTGCGGCGCGGGACGTGCGTTGGCCTCGCCCGGGCAAAGCCCGGGCCAAGGGCATGCCCGTCCTGCGCCCATCATTGACAGGAAGAGGCAGGGCAGGGCCACCTCCCTTGGCAGCATTTTCTGATACCCATCCTGATCTAAAGCCAGCGGGTAAGATTTATAATATTCACTTTCCCTTCATTGACCCTGCGCCAAAGAGACAGAGAAAATATTGACAATTTTGACTAATTGCCGAGTGCCTGAGATAGCAAAATTACAACCTTGCTTTACCAACTGCACAGTCGGTAGCTGGACAGGTGTACAAAGCCAATTTAACTTGGGAGTTGGCGAGGTCACGAACGGGCTGCGTACGTTGAAAACCGGAGTGAACAAGGGGTTACTTCCATCCTGACTTTCGCTTTAATTGTGGTGTTTGGTGATTTGTGCCCAATTACAGGTTAACTGTATGTGTATAGGTAGAATAGGGACGCTGAGCGCCAGTGTGTAGACCATAGGAGGACTAGATTGGTAGTAGGCGAAAAAATGGGAAAGAGGGTAGGTCCAGGCAGAAATAAAACCACAAGTGTTTCCTCTCTCCCTCCAACATCAATAGACAAAATGTTACAGAGGGCCATTGGGGTGGTGGACACTGAAATTGAGCTTACGGAAAGGCGGTTGTCACTCACCCCCGATTTATACATTTCACCGTCTGACCCGACCACGCTGACAAATACGACCCAATTCCAGTTAGTTGATCCCATTATGTCACCCCCTCGGGATGTCCCAACAAAGAAAGCACCGCGCAAGGGTAGAACTGCCACTAAGATCCCCAAGAACGGCAAACGCAAACTAACAACTGAGGTCGGACCCAAAAAAAAGAAATTTTGCGATGGCACCACAGCCGACCAAGGGGGGGGCGTTGAGCGAGATCAAAACCGGGGTACTCCTCAAACTGCTAGTGCAGATATGACCTACCCACTGTGGACAATGAATCTGATGGCAGACTTGCACAATAAATTGAGAGCCACTATTAAAGAAGAACTGGCCCCCCTAACTAGTCGGTTAGATAAATTGGAGAAAGCATTGGCAGCAGGGGACGCAGGGCCAATAGTTCGACAAAACCACTCCACCAGCAAGCCAAGAGGAGGGATTGATATAGGCTGCCAGGCGGATATCCCAAGCATAACACATTCACTTGGGGTGGGGGTGCGTACTCAAGAGGGTCCCTCCACTAGCTACGAGACAGGGGAACTGAGCACCAACAAGGAGTTGAGAAATAGGAGTGTTAGCCTTGAGCCTAGTGCTAAAATCATATCTCCTAATGACAGGTGTCGTGACAAACCTAACCCCCATGTTCCGGATGCCATAAGTAAAAAGAGTAGGCAAACAGCGCAAAATGACATTGTAGAGAGGAATGTGATTGCAAATACACACTTGCCCAATATAAACCTTCCCCCCGCTTGTGCCCCGTACGTAGCTATACTGACAGGAACCCCTCCAATTGCACCCAATGCAAAGGAAACCCAACTTGAACTCAGAAACAAATGCCTATTCTGGCTGGCAAGATACAAACACTTTGAGTATGCCAGAGCAGGGGAGATTATAATGGTCCGAAGAGTAGGGTGGGTGGGAAATCGTCGGAAATCAAAACCAGGGGAGTGTGTAGTTATCAATTTTAAAAATCCTAACACTGCTAGAAATTTATTGAAATCTACCACCAATTGCCATAATGTACCAACAGGAATTAGTCTCCGTCCCTTGGACTTCTTCTACCCTCATCATCAAATGACCATAAGAGATGGTGCATTACCTCCAATTCCAACCATGGGTCCGGGGCCCCTATGTGAGGGAAGTTGGGGTGCCCATAACAGGCGTCCCCAATTCAACATCCCGGTGAACAATAGATATGAAAGTTTGGAGGAGGTAGATTGACTGGGGCAGGACCAAAAGGGCGAAGAAGGGTGTAGCGGGAGGCGACCAATCAGAGGTAGTAGTTCTGATACCGCCCAGTGGATTGGTTCACTAAGAGCTAGGATACAACCGAGAAGGGTCCCTGATGCCACACCCCCTATTCCACCGAGTGGCATAAATAGAGAAGGTGAACCTAGTGGGGCACCCGACAGACATCCTGGGGCCCTCCCAGGTGATCTTCCTTCCCCCGCGCCACTGCTTCTGAGGCACCAAGAGGGATAAGAGCACAGGGCGGTGGATTGCGGATCCTATCGTGGAATTTGGCAGGACTTAAAAACAAACTGCCCTGCCCAGAATGGGGACATTTTGTGGACAAACAGGACATTTGTTTATTCCAAGAGACCTAGGCGAGGGAAGATTTTCAGCGGATGGGTGTTGCGTCATTTAACATCCTGGCCACCATGGGGGGGAGGGGGAGACCCTCCGGTGGCCTAGCTATATGGGTAGGTACACACCTTGGCTGCAGAGCCGAGCAGATGGCATCACCCACAAATGATATCCAATGTGTCTTGTTGTCGTTTCCCACAAAGATAAAAATTGCCCTAATTAATGTGTACTCTAGACCCGTGAATAATAGACAAGAATCGGTTGTTATAGACCACTCGGGGCGTTTTATACCAACTTTGGATCCAGCGACGTGGCTGATCGTAGGGGGTGACTTCAACTGTCAATTCGAGCCCCTTACTGATCCAAATCATTCTGCGTCCACGGAAGAAGATCTATACTGGTCGATACCTGACCCGCAGATTACTCCGATTAAAGTATGGTCACCATTGGCAATGCAACTCCATTCACTTACTTTAGCTCTCTCCCTGAGGGCATGTAATGGGAGGACTAAATCTGACCACCCGGGCCAGCTCACATTTAATAGAGTAGGGCAGGCCTCCTTACTTGATTACATTCTGGTGGAAACTAGACTCTGGGAAAAGGTCTCTGACTTCTACGTTCAGCAGAGGCAGGACAGTGACCATAATGCCCTGATAGTGATCTTAAAAACAGGGGATCTTGGTATGTCCAACTCTCCACCCCTTCCTGTAAACGAGCCCAGCGCACTAACGCTATCTAACAACAGAAGGAAAGTCAGATGGAGCCACATCCAACACTCTCCCCTAAAGTTGGCCAAAGTCTACCAGTTAGCAATACCAATGATAACCAAAATGTGGGTGGTAGTACAGGCGGAGGTTCTTACACGGGATCGAGATAAGGCATGTAAAATTCATGAGGAGCTAACTACAAAATTGATTGACGCATTCTATCCACTGTCGCAGATGAGGGAAAATAAACGACCTAAATGCTCCTGGTTTAATGATAATTGTCGTAAAGCCAAACAGGACCTACTGGATGCGGTGAAGGCGAAGGACAGACCACAAATCAAACTCTCCAGGGCCAGGTACAAAAGGACCATCCAGCAGGAAAAGAAAAACTGGGAATTAGATAGGTGGGAAGCCCTCAGGACAGCCCTGAATGATAAAGATCTGAAAACTTTCTGGGCAATAGTGAGCTCGGGCGACAGGGAAGGGAGGCCGGCCTTAGAGCCCAACATAGCGCCCGAAGCTTGGGAGACACACTTTGGGTCACTGTACGACATTGAGGATGGCGGCAGTGTTATCACTGGCACTCCCAGTTTATCCCTGGAGTTCCAACAGGAGGGGGGTTGGGAGATTACTATGTCTGAAGTGGGAAATGCTATCAACAATCTCCATCGCAATAAAGCGCCAGGTCTAGATAAACTTCCGGGGGACCTCTTCCGGGAGGAACCCAAAATCTGGGTACCGTATTTGTGTGCCCTTTTTAATGCCATCCTGAAGGGCATGGATCCCCCCGATACCTGGCGTGGGGCAGAGATAGTTCCCATATTCAAAAAAGGCTGCCCTCTTCTACCCTCAAATTATAGACCTATCAGCTTAATTGACATCACTCAAAAACTGATGGGACGGGTCCTCCTGGACCGCTTACAGGGTTGGATGGAGGAGGAGGAGATCCTAAGTCCCTACCAGGCCGGCTTCAGAACAAATATGTCAACCGTAGACCAGATATTCAGATTACAGCTACTTTTCTGGAAAACAGTGACTATAGAGGGTGGCAGCCTCTACCTAATATTTGTCGACCTGAAGTCGGCCTTCGACCTTGTACCCAGGGAGAAACTCTGGAAAGTGCTCAGTGACCTTGGGATTCCACTCTACCTTCTCAATGTGATAGTGAGGCTCCACTCAGGAAACTATGCACAAGTAAGATGTGGAAAACATGGGGAACTCTCCTCACGTTTCCCTGTTAAAAAGGGGGTACGCCAGGGATGTGTTCTAGCCCCCACTTTATTTTGTCTCTACATCAATGGGCTCATAGACCACCTTAAAAACATCAAGGATAACGATGCCCCTAAATTAGTCTCGGGGAAGGTTCCCGCGTTGATGTTCGCGGACGATACCCTTTTATTGTCAAAATCGCCAATGGGTATACAGCGCATCCTTGATGGTTTTGCAAATTTTTGTAAGATGCTGGGATTGGAGATCAATTTAACAAAGACCAAATATATGGTCTTCAATCCCCCCAAGACGACCTGCCCAAATCCCTCCCTAAATGGTACACTTTTGGAAAGGGTGAGGATATTTGATTATCTGGGTGTTACATTATCAGAGCACTTTGAGTGGGGGTCCCAGATGGCCAAAGCAAGACTCAGGTTAACCCAGACCGTGGGTGGGATTATGAAACTGCACAGAACCTCTACAATCAAGCCAGCTGACCCTGTTGTGGAAATATACAAAGCCCAAGCAAGGGGGGCCACATTATATGGGGCGGAACTGTGGGGGCATTGTTCTACCTCTAATCTCATGAAGGTGGAGAACAACTTCATGAGGCAGTTATTAGGCCTTCCTCATAGCACCCCCCTAGTACCCCTCCGCATGGACTTTGGCATGAGGCCTATTGATGAAGAGATTGCCCTTAGACCCATCACATTCTGGCGCCGGGTATGAGTGACCCCGGAGTTGTCCATCTATAAAGCCGAGCTCAAGGAGATTTTGTCCATTTCTGCCACCAAGAAAATACCGTGGCTCTGCCACATAAGGGATTTCTCCTCAAGGTTAGGTAGGATGGACCTCTGGAAAACCCCTGAGACATCATGTCCAATGACATCTAGGTTGGAACTAGTGCAACATTATAGGCAATCCAACATACTGTCCATACAGGAAAGTCTCACTGGCGGTCGGTTGACGGCAGAGTTCCTACAAGTAAAAGATGTATATAGTAAGGAACACCTCCTGGATGTGATCTATCCCCCAATGGCCAGGAAACTGTACGTGCAGTTTAGACTAGGGAACCTTCCATTATTTGCACACACTAGCAAATGGGCCATAGAGAATACGGGTGATTGTCCTGTTTGCAACTACAAGGTAGAGTCTGAAATTCATGTACTGTTTTTTTGCCCTGCATATCGATTGCCTCGCAAACGCTGGTTAATCCAAATATGTAGAAACCTAGGCTTTGTGCGTTGCTTAGAGGCCTACAGAGTTCTAAAATATGATACGCACCCTCCAATTGTGTTTGCTGTATCACGTTTTTTAAACCATATGTAGCACATACGGCGGGGTTTGTTAAAGTAGTACACCGGGAAGAATTATGTGTCGAAATGGCAAAGGCCCACACCAGTGTAAACACGATTAGGGTACATTGTCCCAGTGTATATATTTTTTCTTTTAACCTTGTAAAAATTTTAGCTTGTGTTTTTATCAGATGGTTGTTTTTACTGGATTCTAAAAATGTTTGAGGACGCCATCTTCTTCCCATTTACATCTCTGCAGAGTTTGGAGAATCTCTGCTTAAGAGGTCAATCGTGAGATATGTAACATATAATTGTAAGTGTATATATTTTTTATGTGTTTTACTGCTTGTTGTGCTTTTTTAGTAATGTACTTTTATGGCCCTAGCGGCTGAAATAAAGTTATTGAATGGAATGGAATGGTAAAATTAAAGCTTTTCCATATTTAAAAAAATAGACCAAAAAAACCAAACTCCTAACTAAGGGGCTGATTTATATTTTGGAGGAGAGGGAACTCTGTCGCAGCAACAAAGGAGTTCCCTCCTGCCAAGACCATGGTCGGCCTGCCCGATTTAAATTTGGGCAGACCATAGTTTGACGACGGCGTGGGCAAACTCCTATAATGGCCAGGTGGAGTAAAGATCATCAGATGTTTTCCTATATGTCCATCCACCTAATTTAGATGGGCAGAAATATGGCCATTTTAGAATGCCCATCACAGCCAGGAAATAACATAAATTAATAATTAATTAATAAAGAAGATAACACATGATTTTGTAGCTGAACTCTTGGTCAGTGAAATGATGATCCCAAAAAAACGATAAAAATGTGTCAAAAACAATAGAAAATAAACCAGACAAAAATAGAGTATCCAATACGACCCCAATAATCCAAGGATTCTACCCAGAATTCAAAAATCAAGAAAAAAATAAAAAAATGTTCCAGGAAAATCAGATAATCAAGAAACAAGTGAAAAGTTATTTTGATTAAAAAGTAACAAAGTATTTATCATTGAGAAAAAACACACCCAGGTTAAAACTAAAGCCAAGTGCATAAAAAAACGCGTAAAGTAAAAAGATATAAGCCCACCCAAAAAACACCCCAAAAACACTTACAACCCTCTTCTAAGACACAACACGGTAAAAGAGCATTAAAAGCAGTGTTAAACACATACAATTAACATATAAAATACAAACAAATATTGCATTTCAAAATGAGGTCTACCGCAGTACCATAAATTAATGCAGAGTGCACTAAAAACAGTACACAAAAGATAACTTAGGTTAGCTTTACTAAGGGTTCAATTTACTATTTGGTGGTCGGCCCATCCTCCACCTGGACTATCGTCCTGACAGAGATGTCATCGGTCAAATTTAGAAATGCCTGCCGCCCAGGGGACATTTCTAGCATTAAGAAGAACCACTGCCACTATGGTTCTTGTCAATGCATTGTAATTTGTCTGTATTGCTCCGTCAGCATGATGCACACACACTTACCAAGTTCTTTTTATATTTCAAAAAGAAAATCCCAAAGCAGGATTTCTTTTTGAAAATAAAAAAAACAATCCCCCCCACGCCATGGGAGTTTTCTTCCATGGTAAGGGGGCCATTGAGCACTTTTCGAAGTCTCTTACTGACTGATTTTTCCTGGAGGTGACGGACATTGAAAAACGGCTATATGTCCGCCCATCTAAATTATGTGACCGAACATATAGCCAAACCTCTGTTGGGCTGGCGGTGAAGTTTGAGCACAGCAGAGACAGAGTAGGATCCGCCGTCATCAAACTATGGTCCACCCGCATTTAAATCAGGCAGACAGACCATAGTCTTGGCAGGGAGAGAAGTCCATCGCCCTTGTGATGGAGTTCCCTCTACCCCAAGAAATATATCAGGCCCAAAGTCTAAACACCTACCCCTTACACTAAAATAGAACAAAATAAGTTTTAAATAGTCTTACCTGAAGACCAGCAATGGGGAACCATGTCCACAAACTCCACAAACAGCCCATAATGAAAAGTAAAACTGCAAAATCAAAGAAACTGGAAAAAGTATGGCAGGAAAATTAAAATAAATACAGACTTCCATCCCATAGAAATCAAGGTAAAAATTCCTTGATTTATTAATCTTTAAAATAATAAACGTTACAAATGTTTAAAAAATCTATACAAACATGTTTTATGTACCTTTTAATATATTATCAAGTTTAAAAAAAAGCAAAGTAATGCAAAAAATTACATTTGCTAAATATTACTGAAGAAAATGTTTAGAAAAATTGTATAACTACGAATGTAAATGTGTGCTCACTACAATTATATCATATATGTAATGGTAATTATTCTGAAGTAAAAAAAGATTTTCTTGTAATTGAAAAGTATTTCAAAAAGCTTATAATAAATAATTATTGTAATATAATGCACAGTAAAATGGTTCTTTTTAAAAGAGATGTTTAGAAAATGTCTATAACAATGAAGTCTAAAAAGTGATACTTTACCAAGACAGTATTAATAAACAAACAATATATACTGTACATTACCATGCCTTTTTAATGTACAAAATAAAAAATAGAAACAAATGCTAATAGTTTATTGAAATCACATTTACTATTCCCAATAAAAAAACTTACCCACATAGTAGAAAGTTTTATACTTTGGAGAAGGTCTAATTTACTACTCCTACTCTAAAAGTAACTGCATAGGGGAACATATTAGACTTGGGGGGAGGGTTGGGGGCAGTAGATTTACTTTTCCGAGATCACACTTATCTACACTGGGGAAAGTGAGGGACTTTGTGGTGGTCAGACTTACTATTTCCACTCCACAATGGGCAAAAATGTTGGACTTTAAGTATTTCAAATTTACTAGTACCACTCCAAATGTATCTACCTTAACAGAAATGTTGGACTTTGGGGGCATCCAAATGTTTTATTCCCACTCCAAACTGAACCACAATGGGGAAAGTGTTGGATTTTGAGGTTCCAGATTTACTATTCCCACTCCAAACCAAACTGGGTAAAGTGTTGGACTTAGGGGATTGCAAATGTACTGTTGTCACTCTTACCACATTTAAGAAAATTTTGGACTTTGGGGGTGGATTCCAGTTGACTAGTCCCACTTCCAACTGAATCACACTGGGGAAAGTGTTGCACTTTAGGGATTTCAAATCATTTCTATCCTAAACTTACCTCCAAGGGGAAAAATGTCCGACTTTGGATGTTCGAATTTACTATTCCCACTCCAAACTAAACCACATTGGATAATGAGTCAAGCTTGTTGGGGGTTAGATTTACTATTTTTATTTGTATTCTTTTTTAATAGAGGTACAGATGCCCATAAAAGAAAACCATACAATTGTACATTAATATTGATCAAAATATCAAAATAGAAAGCAACATAGCAGACAACCTAGCAGAGTATGTTTAAGACGGTGATGACCCTTAATATCTTTATGGCCTCATTATGATGTCGGTCGGAAAGCAAACCGACTGATTCCATGTCGGAATCGGTTCCGACCGACTCGCGTTCGGCGAGTGCGACCAACTGATTACGATGGTTCTGAACACCCTTCGGAAAGTCTTCCATTAACTTCAATGGGAGCCTGTGTTCTGACCAACAACACAGGCTCCCATTGAAAAAAGGGGTTGTTGCAGAAAACCTTGCACCCTGTGGCGGGCACCCCATGGTGCCGGCCACACTGTGCATGGTTTGAAAGGGGGGGTCCCTTGGGTACCCCCACAGGCCCCAACCGGAGGCCTCAGGGTGAAGGGGGGCCTCCTACAGGAACCCAAAGTCAGTTTCCGACAGCCATTCAGTGTCGGACAGACAGATTCGGAAAGGCTGTCCGAATCCGACATCATAATACGTCGGTCGGAAACGCGGTCTGTTGAGCTGTACAATTCGGCTCCGACTGACTCGGAGTCTCTGAATGCCAGTCAGAACCGCTTTGGAATGACCAAACGGTTACCTTTTCATCGTGATCGGTCGGTTGGAAATGTTTCCGAGTCGGTCGGAAACATAGGCTCTGACACGGGTTAGGGAAATCCGAATGCTGTTCGGAGCCTTTCCGGCCGACATTGTAATCAGCCCCTTAGTTCTATGACTCGCTGCTTCAAGTTAAAACATTTGACAAAACATGGGCCACCAATTATAAAAGGAGGGAGGTATGGGATCAATCTAAACCCTGACAGTGCATAATCACGCAATTACAATCACTGCTGAGCCTCTGGGATTAATATTGGGTTTATGAACATAAAATCTTTAGCATATCATACCCCAGGTAGCACGAGAGATGCAATTCAAAGCCAGCCCAGAAATGTTTTAGCCAGTGGCAGCCAGCAAACACTGTTGGAGTGGTTCACGGCCCATTTACAAATTTTATCCAGTGTATAACAGAGCCTATATATAGCTTTAAAATGCTGCAATGTGAGACTAGCTGAAACAAACGAGCGGTTAACAATGTCAAATGCATCAGTAATCTCTTCTGCTGAGATAGTCTCTTCTAAGTTACTACTTCACTTTACCGCAAGCATAGGCTGATCTTCATCTCTATAGGCACACGAAACCTTTTCGAATGATCTGATTGATAACGTGCCAGCTGTAGTAAAAACATACTTCAATACATCATAGTCCTCCCCAGCAGCTAAACATAGCTGATTACATGAGAAAAAGTAAAAAATCTGTAGATTTAAAAAAAAAAAGGACTGTAGGGAAAGACCATAACAAGTTTGAAGAGTGGAGAAAGTGCAGAGCTCAGACATGTTAAAAAGCTGACCCATAGTAGTTTGTAGGCCTAGTTTGGACCAGAGTTTAACCATTGCATCATGAAATATGGGAGTAAAGTTAGGGTTACCCCACAACGACGTGTAAGTATGTACTAATGGCTCTGCATATTTAACACAGATTTCCTCCAGATCTGGTAGATGTCTTTGACGATCTTAAACCAAACCCATTTGAAGTAGTTCGGGACAGACCATCTGCTGAGAAAAAGCCTGAAATCAGACCCCAGAGCCATATGATAACCCAAAACAGAAGAGTCGTGGTCATGATCCGTAAGTAGATTCCGTATATGATGACAAAAAGTAGCCCAGAAATACAACTTAAAATCAGGGAGTTGGAAACCACCTTAATTGGCTGGGTGTTTCGTGTAGCGGATTGCCCGCCTAGCTCTCTTGTAGCCCCAGATTAAACTGCCATTAAACCCTAACAAGGTGCCTGAAAAATGAAAGCCGGACTCACAGCGGAATTGCCCACAATAAATAGAGAAATTTAAGGAAGATGTTCGTCTTAACAATATTGCACTGGCCTATTAGGCTGATTGGGAGATGATTCCATGACCTCAGCTTGATACTAACTAGTTGTAGAAGGGACTCATAATTCAATTCAACAATACAATCCAGTTTGGCACTGATCTTAACCCGAAGTAGGTAGCTATGAGAGTGGTTCCAAAGATTGGGGTCTTTGCATGAAAACTAAGCTGAACCTGAGTTTTTAAAAGATTAAGCTTATATCCAGAAACTGCCTCGAACCTAACTGCCTCTGCAGAAATTTGCTCAATAGCTTCCCGGGGCCAGAATAGTATTTTGCAACATCATCTGCATAGGCACTGATTTTTTAGCCTACCCCATTAGAAATTATCGGTTGAATCAGAGGGTTAGAAATAATTAACGAAGGTATGGTTTAATATTGAGGGTGAACAATAACAGGGGTTAGTGGACAGTGCTGGCACAGGCCCCTGTAGATAGCAAAAGAGGGGGAGCTATACCCTACAAGAATTAGCCTAGCCGTAGGGTTCTTATATAGGGACCTAACCCAGGAGAGGAATCTGCAGCCAATGCCAAACACGGACATGACTGGCCAGAGAAAGCCCATACGACCCAATCGACTGCCTTCTCTGCGTCCAGTAGGATCATACCCACCCCATTCATTGCCAGTGGTTCTGGCAACGTCAAATACAGCAACAGCAGTGTTTGTATGGCTGGCAGTGTCCCTGCTAGGAACAAAATTATGTTGTTGTGGTGAGACAATATACTGGACCAGAGGAGCCAAACTGGTAGCAAGAACTTTAGTAAAAAAAATTGCATGTGTATTAATCAGGGAGATAGGACGTAAGATCCCCTCTCCTCAGGAGGCTTTATCTTTCTTAAGAAAAATTATGCTATTAGTGAACTTCCAGGAATCAGGAGCTTCACCCCCATCATCGATGTGTGACACAAAAGTCATGAGTAGGCGAAGAAGTGTTTTGCTAAATGAGTTTTAAAACTCCAGGGAGATGGCATCCTCCTCTGCTGCCTTTCCTGAGGGCAGGGATTTAATCGCAAGCTCAAGTTCTTGATAGTAATATCCCCCTCCAATATTTGCATTTGATGGTGCTCCAGACAAGGCAGATCGGCCCTCTGTATATATTCATCGATCAAGGGCTGAATAACTGGATAAGTGTGGTCATACAGATCTTGATAAAAGTCAGTGAATTGCCTACCTATAGTTTGTGGATCAAAGGCCAAAATGTCATCTTTATCACAATAGGATTCCTGTGCCTTTTTTCGGTGATCACCCATCCAATATTTTCCCCATATTAATATTGGAAATCCTATTCCAACTCCAAACTTAACCACATTGGGGAAAGTGTTGGACTTTGGAGGGGTGCAAAATTACTATTCCCACTCCAAACTGTACCACATTAGCGAAAGTGTTAGACTGTGAAGAAGTCGGCTTTATCATTCCCCACCAAATATTACCACATTAAAAAGTGTTAGACTTTGGAAGGGTGCACCATTACCATTCCCACTCCAAACCATACTGCATTGGGGAAAGTGTTGGACATTGAAATAGTCAGATTTACAATTGTCACTCCAAACTAAACCACACTAGAGAAAGTGTTGGACTTTGGGGTGTCAGATTTACTACCCACACTGCAAACTTAACCACATGGCAGAAAGTGTTGGACTTTGGGGGGTGGGGGAGGGTGTTTGTAGATTTACTACTGCCACTCCAAACATAACAAAATTGGGGAAAGTTCTGGACTTTTACTGCCACATGCATCAACATAAGGATTTGCGATTCCTAAATAGCAAATTTTAAGGAATCGCTATTTGGGAATCGCAAATCCTTATGTATGTAGGAATCGCAAAATAAATTGCGATTCCTAAACATTACCTAATAGCGATTCGCAAATTGCGAATCGCTATTAGGTAATGTTACTCCATTCATTCCTATGGGCCTATAGGCACCCCCCCAAAAAGGTAAGTGTGCACATGTGGCGCACACACATGCCCTTACACACACATGCCCTAAGGGCATGTGTGTGCGCCACATGTCACTTTGAAAAATGCACTTTTGTGCATTTTTCAAAGAATACGCAAATTACCATCAACTTGAAGTTGATGGTAATTAGCATTTCTTAAATGCACAGTTGGCATTTAGGAAAGGCTTGATGCATCGCCTTTAGGGAATCGCAAATTGCGATTCCCTAAATGCATTCAAAATTTAGGTAATCACAAAAAATTGAGATTACCTAATTTGTGAATGGAAATAGGTTCATGCATCAGAAAATACCTTTTTCCGGTCGCAAACCATTTGCAACTGGAAAAAAGCTTGATGCATGTGGCCCTTAGTGTTCATAATTTACAACTACGACAAAATTATAATAAACTTTACACTAAAAATAATACTTTGCATGAAATTATTTTTATTATTGCAAAAAGAAAATCACATGACATGAATAAGGGAGTAGTACCAAAAAATAAATTCTACTATAACTTTATATAAGTATAAATATGTTAAAATAACAATACATGTATATTTAAACAAATAATGAAAAAAGAAAAACATTTAACAATATTTTACAATACTCATTTTAAAATCAGATTACATAAATGTTTAATTCTCAATTTAACAAAACACAAAGACCCAAAACATACTTTATTATAGTCATAACAGCATATGGCTTACAAATTTTAAAAAGTATAAAAATACTAAAACATTTTTTGTAAACATTACATACAATTTTTTTAATTTACATATATTAGTTGTTAATAAATGTATTTTGAAAAATTCCCTATAGCCCCAACATCCTGCTCCAAAAATTATAATACAAAAAAACAAAAATTTTCAAAATAAATACAATATATTAATGCAAAAACAATATACACAAAATACACTAAAAAAACATTCATTATGCTATAACACACAACAATATTTATAACGATATAAATAAATTGTAAACAAATTATATTCTTACCTGCAATATTCTGACGATATTTTTTATATCACAATATTTAAGACACAGGGCCCGAGTCACAAAGGGCCTCTGCACTCGTGGCGGAGGCCCTGCAGTTGTGGCGGAGGGCCCACACTCGTGGCAGGACCTCCGCTTTGAGAAACTGCAATGCGGAGGTCCCACCTGAGTGTGGGCCTCCCGCCATGACTGCAGAGCCTCTGCCAAGAGTGCGGAGGCCCTTTGTGAATCGGCCACACAATATTTATGCTTCACGATATTCTTGAAACTACATTTTTTCTGAGTACCGCCTCGGATTTAGGATGTTGTTTGTTCCTGAGACCCTGACTTTTGTTTTTAGGGCACTCATCCTGATGCACAGTCTTTTCGCCCTTAGCTTGTTGGACTATGGGCCAGTTGGGAATGGAATGGGGGCTTTGAGCTTGTTGCAGAGGACCGCAGTGATGCTCCAATGAGTGTGGGAAATGTTAAGAAAGTACTATGGGAGGTGTGAGAAGTTGGCCTGGCCTATGCTGTCCACTAGTTATAGTGGGCACCTTGCACCAGTCCAAACGACCTTTATTGATGATAGGTTTAAAGACAACCTTTATTGAAAGCTATCCTAGTGGTAGCTATGGAGAGCAGCCTTCAGGCTAAGTCTTGAAGGAGTGTAAAGCAGCTTGGTTTACCAGATTATAACCTCTTGAATAACTAAATGAAAGGAGAACCACACAAGATATATATAAAATATATGTATTTATTTCTAAACACTAACTACTAATCCCTTTATGAGATTAGAGTTCAAGATACACAGTATCACAGTATTAAAACGACAGTAAATAGCACAATACACAGTGGGCTCCAGGGGGAGACCAAACCATATACTAAGAAAGTGGTATAAGAACCACGACTTGACTAGACACATTGCCTAGAGCACGTAGAATCGCTTGGACCCCAAGGAACCACCCAAGGTAGTGACACAGGGGACCCACGGGGACGTGTGCAGTGTGAGAACACAGCCGCGAGCGCCGTAGGATTCAATGCGGAAAGTCGCGGTTGGAATTTTAAAGCAAAAGGACACTTAGGAGAGGACTTTGAGCAAACCCCTTTATACTTAAGGGGTTCTAGGGCCAACACCCACGGGAACACCGGAATACTTGAGTTACCTCACCCAGGGAAGCCGGGTGCATAGGTGTCAAAAGGTGTTGGGAATCGTCGTCGTTTTCAATGGCGATCTGCTGCAAAGTGCTGCTGCCGGGAAGAAGAGAAGTGTCCGGTGGATCCAAGCCTGATCGAAGATGTGAAGAACCTGAAAGCAGAGGGGACAGAGTCTGGGTCACTAGCCTTTGACCAGGAGCTGAGCAATCGAATGCCCACCGATGTTGGGTGCTTCAGGTGTGAAGAGGTGAAGCTTGACTCTGCAGCCATGGGGTCCCGGAGATGTTGACGACAACCAGGAGCCGTATTCGAGCTGTCCCACAAAGGATGTCGAGTGCTGGGGTGTCGGTGATCGGATTGACCACAACAAGCCTTGGCAACAGCAACCCACGCAGGAAGAGAAAAGATGCTTCGGTGCAGACCAGCAAGGTCCTGGGGACTCCCCAAGCAATGGAGAGTCGGGGCACATCTGGAGCAACCAGGAAAGCCCAATAAAAGTTAGAGTTGCCTTCTTGGGGACCCACAGGTCAACGGACCAGGGATCGCGAAGGGACCTCAAGAGGAATCACAAAATGGTGGCCCACGGAACACTCGTTGAGTGTAGGCCTGCAATCTTCGGTGTGATCACTGCTAGGGGTTGCGGCTACAAGTAACCCAAAGCTCAGCCTCAGGGGTTGCCGGAAAGCTGATGCTTCTGCAAATAGTTGCGGTGTCCAGGGGTTCGGGTTGCACAGTCTCCACGAGGGATACGGGCCTCAGACTTGCTGTGGGCACAAATTGACCTCATAGACCTTGGAAAACCCCCCCTCCTGTGTGGCAATCTTCTTCGGAGTCCGTCGGAGCTCGGAGATGCCAACCGGTCAGTTGTGTTAAAGGTGCCTGCCTTGCAGGGGAGTAACTCCTTTACTCCAAGGGAGATTCTTCAGTCATCCAGCGTAGTGTAGATCGTCGAAGTACTTGGTTTCTGGTATCAGAGTTTAGTCCAGGTGTAATCTAAAGTCCTGTTGTCAGGGTTTCCTACGTTATACCCAAGGAAGGGGTGGGACAAACTCTGGGGACCCACCTATGGGAGGGTCAGGAAAGAGGGGTGGCTACACCCTTTTCTTTTGTCCAGTTTCGCACCAGAGCAGGGGCTGTGTGCCCCTGCAACCGGTTTGAGCTGGACTATGCACAGGGACACCAAATGTGCCCCCAGTGCAGACTTCAAAGCACTCTGAGAGTGCACCCACCCAGCCCCAATACACTAAAGCCTGTCTGGGAGGTGGTCACACCTCCCTGCGACAGGAAACCTATTGTCCAGTCCTCCCCTGCCGGAGTTTCGTCCAGCAGCAGGAGGGCAGACTCGTGTCTGTGGCTGCAGCATCCATTTTGTGAAGCCAGGGCTCGGTTAGCTGGTACCGGGTATACCGGTGCTGCCATGTCTCTCCCTCTAGAAGGGTGGGATCATACTCCCACACCAGTTACTGGTGTGGGGGTATGATCCCAAGGTGTTTGACACCAAACACGGCAGTTTTCCATGCAGCCACTCCAAAGTTAGCATTTACCGTTTGGTTATAATGCACTTAAGAGTATATGGTCTGGCTGCATCAAAAACAACCCCGGAATGAAGATTCCGAAAGCTGCAGAGGGGCTCTGCTCATGCATGGGCACCCTCTCACATCAAACCCAGCACCCTGCCTTCAGGATTGTTAAGGCCTGCCATAGGGGTGACTGATAGGTTTACATGGGCAGTGATATGGAGAGATATAGGGAACCTATATCTCAGTAAGGGGTGCACACACCACCTTACACAGGCTGCTGTAGCAGACCTGTTGTTTCATTTTAAAAGGCTTCCCAGGGGTGGCACAATACATGCTGCAGCCCCTGGTAGGCCTCTGGGGTACCTATGCCCTGGGTACATAGTATACCATATACTAGGGACTCACAAGGGTACCCCAGCATCCAATCTGGAGTGTACCTAAAGTACATACAATCAATGTAGAGTAGAAAGCAGATAGACTGGGGTCCTGATTAGCAGGGCCTCAGTCTGGCTAAGTCGAAAAACAGTGAAACATCAGCAAAAAGTGGGGGTAACTATAAGAAGCAGATCCTACTCTCCTACACAACCCCCCCAAATGTCAGGACATTAAACTAACCTTGACCAGTTGAGTCTTCATGTTATAAGTGGAAATATCTGGAGAATCCATCTGCATTGGCATGGTTACTCCCAGATCTATGTTCCACTGTTTAGTCCATCCCCTGTAGGGAAATGGACCACCTCAAAAGTTTGGGGTTTTCACCCTTCATCTGTTTTAGCCATAAGAGGGGCTTGTGGTCTGTCTGAACAATGAAGTGAGTGCCAAACAAGTATGGCCTCAGCTTCTTCAAGGCCCAAACCACAGCAAAGGCCTCCCTCTCAATGGCTGACCAACGTTTCTCTCTGGGGGTCAACCTTCTGCTAATAAAAGCTACTGGCTGATCCTGACCTTCATCATTCAATTGTGATAACACAGCCCCTACCCCCAACTCAGATGCATCTGTTTGGACAATGAATTGCTTGGAGTAATCAGGACTTTGCAGAATGGGAGCAGTGCACATGGCCTGCTTCAGGTCATCAAATGCCTTTTGACAGCTAACTATCCACTGAACTTTCTTTGGCATTCTTTTAGAAGTTAAGTCATTCAAAGGGGTCACTATGGATCCATAACCTTTGACAAATCTTCTATAGTACCCATTCAGGCCCAAGAAAGCTCTGACCTGAGTCTGGGTGGTTGGAGCAACCCAGTCCAGGATGGTCTGGATTTTGCTCTGCAATGGTTGAACCTGGCCTCCACCCACAAGGTGGCCCAGGTACACACCCTGACTCTGCCCTATCTGGCACTTGGTGGCCTTGATAGTTAGGCCTGCTTTCTGCAGGGCCTCCAAAACATTTCTCAGGTGGACCAGGTGATCCTCCCAGGTGGAGCTAAAGTCAGCAATATCATCTAGATATGCTGCACTATAGGCTTCAGGCCTGTAAGGACTTTGTTCACCAACCTTTGAAAAGTGGCAGGTGCATTTTTCAAACCAAAGGGCATCACCACAAATTGGTAGTGCCCACTAGGGGTAGAAAATGCTGTTTTGGCTTTTGCATCCTCAGCTAGTCTGATTTGCCAGTAGCCAGCTGTTAGGTCAAATGTGCTGAGAAACTTGGCTGAGGCCAAAGTGTCTATGAGCTCATCTGCCCTGGGTATGGGATGGGCATCAGTCCTAGTGACTGCATTGAGACCTCTGTAGTCTACACAAAACCTCATCTCTCTCTTACCACCCTGGGTGTGAGGTTTAGGCACTAAGACTACTGGACTAGCCCAAGGGCTATCTGAGGGTTCATTCACACCCAAATCCAACATCGTCTGGAATTCAGTCCTGATGCAGTCCCTGACATGGTCAGGTTGCCTGTAAATCATATTTTTAACAGGCAGACTGTCCCCAGTGTCCACTTCATGAGTGCACCAGGTAGTCTGACTTGGAGTCAGAGAGAACATATGTCTGAACTGATTGAGAACTTTTCTGCAATCAGTTTGCTGCTGGTCAGTGAGGCTGCCTGCCAAGGCCACACCATCTACTGATCCATCATCAGGGTTCTGAGAGAGCAGGTCAGGGAGTGGAACACTCTCTTCCTCCTGTCCCTCATCAGTAGCCATGAGCAAGCCCATGTCTGCCCTGTCAACATATGGTTTCAGTCTGTTGAGATGGAGCACCCTGTGGGGGCTCCTGGGAGTTCCAAGGTCTACCAGATAGGTAACCTCTCCCTTCTGTTCAACAATGGTATGGGGGCCACTCCACTTATCTTGGAGGGCTGCTGGGGCCACAGGCTCCAACACCTATACTTTCTGTCCTGGCTGATAAACAGTCAACACAGCCTTTTGGTCATGCCAGGCTTTTTGTAATTCCTGGCTAGCCTGAAGGTTTTTAGTTGCCTTCTTCATGTATTCAGCCATCCTGGAGTGGAGACCAAGTACATAGTCCACAATATCCTGTTTAGGGGGTTTGAGAGGTAACTCCCATCCCTCCTTCACTAGACACAATGGACCCCTAACTGGATGTCCAAACAGAAGCTCAAATGGGCTGTAACCAACCCCCTTCTGTGGAACCTCTCTGTAGGCAAAGAGAAGGCAGGGCAAAAGTATGTCCCATCTGCGCCTAAGCTTTTCTGGGAGACCTTTAATCATGCCCTTCAAGGTTTTGTTGAACCTCTCAACTAAACCATTGCATTGTGGGTGATAAGGGGTGGTAAATTTATAATTTACTCCACACTCCTTCCACATAGCAGTCAAGTAACTAGACATGAAGTTTGCATCTCTGTCTGATACTACCTCCTTGGGAAAACCCACCCTGGAAAAGATTCCCAGGAGGGCCCTTGCCACCACAGGGGCTGTGGTGGTCCTGAGGGGAATTGCTTCTGGGTACCTAGTGGCACGGTCCACCACCACCAGGATAAATCTGTGCCCAGATGCTGTTTGGGGGTCTAGGGGACCAACAATGTCAATCCCTACCCTCTCAAAGGGAACCCCCACCACAGGTAGTGGTATCAGGGAGGCCTTTGTGGTGCTACCTGCCTTACCACTGGCTTGACAGGTAACACAGGAGCGACAAAACTCCTTGGTGTCTTCAGACATATGAGGCCAATGAAAGTGAGGGACAATTCTGTCCCAAGTCTTGTTTTGGCCTAGGTGACCTGCCAATGGATATCATGTGCTAGGGTCAATAGGAAGCTCCTAAACTTCAGGGGTATAACCAACCTCCTGGTGGCTCCAGGCTTGGGGTCTCTACACTCTGAGTAAAGGAGTCCATCATCCCAATAGATCCTATGGGTACCACTAGCACTCCCAGCAGCCTCAGCAGCAGCTTGCTGTCTGAGGGGTTCAAGAGAGGGCAGCTCAGTTGCTCCTGGCTCAGATCTGCCCTGGAAGGGCCCCTGTCCCCAAGAACTCAACCTGATCAGGCTCAAGCTCCTCTGGGACAGTTCCTTCTCAGGACTGAGATCATCTCCCTCAAGAGACTGATCTGCATTCTGAGGCAGGGGGGAAGACACTGCCTTAACCCTACTGCTCCTCCTCTTGGGAGGCACCTGGTCCATTCTTCCAGAATCCAGGGCCTGTTCAGTTTTAGACATTTTTGCCTGTGACCTGGTCATAGCAAACACATCTGCAGGGATGCCCAACATTTCTGCATGGGTCCTGAGTTCAACTTCAGCCCAAGCTGAACTTTCCAAATCATTTCCAAGCAAGCATTCAACAGGGAGGTCTGCACTTACCACAACCTTCTTAGGGCCATTTGCCCCTCCCTAGGAGAATTAACAACTGCCAAGGAATGGTCTGTCCTGACATTGCTAGCATTGGTCACTTGGTGACCTGCTCAGGGGCTACAAGATCTTTTGTCACCATGGTGACACTTGCTCCTGTGTCCCTGAATGCCAAAGCCTCTCTTCCATTAATTAAGGGCTGCTGTCTGTATTTGCCCAGATTACTGGGACTCACATAGGAGGACATATCCATGCCTCCATCACAGATCAGTACAGCCTGAGTTGGAACTCTGACTAGGCCAGAGTCCATCTCAGATCCCAGGGTTAACCCTACTACACCCTTATTTGGAACACCACCACTTGGTGCTGAACTAGGGGGAGCAGTTGCCTTAAGGGCAATGGTGGCTGGAGTTGAGTCTTTGGTCTTTGTACAATCACTAGTCCAATGGGTTTTCTGCTTACAGATTTTACACCATGGTTTCTTTTGGCCTTTTCCTTTGTTAGATTGGGACTCCCCACCAGATGCAGATTTTGGGGCCCTTGAGAAGACTTCTGGTCTTTACCCTTCTCCCCACCCTTATCAGAGTTTTTAGAATCTTGCTTCTTAGAGTCACCACCTTGGTTCTGAACCTTCTGCCTCACCCTGGTTCTGACCCACTTGTCTGCCTTCTGACCCAATTCTTGGGGAGAGGTCAGATCAGAGTCCACCAGGTACTGATGCAACAGTTGATTTTGACAGTTGTTAAGGATCTGCTCTCTCATGATCAAATTATATAATCCTTTGAAATCACACACCTTACTGCCAAGTAACCAGCCTTCCAGAGCCTTAGTAGCACAATCAACAAAGTCAACCCAGTCCTGAGTCTGTGCCTTTTGGGTATCTCTGAACTTTAACCTGTATTGTTCAGTGGTTAGGCCAAACCCCTCAATCAGAGCACTCTTCAGGACTTTGTAATTGTCAGCATCCTCTTCTCTTACAGTGAGGAGCTTGTCTCTACCTTTGTCCGCAAAGGAGAGCCACAAGATTGCTGCCCACTGCTCCTGAGGGACCCTCTGTACCTTACAGGCCCTCTCCAGTGTAGTTATCCACTTGTGGATGTCATCCCCACTCTGGTAGGGAGGGACAATCTTGTTCAGGTTCCTATGGTCATGAGTATGATCTCTACCTCTAGGGACACTGTTGCTGCCACCATGGGGCTCTAGCCCCAACTTCTGAGAAGCTCTCTGAAGCTCCAGGGATTCCCTGTCTAATGCCAATTGCTCTCTCTTGATTCTAAGCTTAGCTTTCTCAAACTCAAGCAGTTGGCATTTCTTCTCATAAGAGGATGCCCTTTTATGAGAAGCAGAGGACCCTATAGAAGTACCAGAATGATTAGATTCCCTAGAAGGAGATCTTGATCTTCTTGGCAGACTATTAACCCTTCCTGGGGGAGTGAAGAGGGGGCCACTGAGGCCTTCCTCTCCTTCAGGAAGAATTGGATTTTCCAGGTGGGAATCATTTTGATCCCCCTGGCCAGCATCAGAGTCTGGGTCATAGTAGTTTTCACTACCTGCCCTTTCCTCTTCTACTGCCCCACCCAACTTGCCTGCCTCATCAGACCCTGGTGTCTTTCTGAGGTCATCTGCTAGCAACAACTGTATGAGGTGTTGTGTGGATGGGCTTTTCCCTGTCTTCAATTTCCTAGAGGCACACATAGTCCTCAACTCTTGGTATGAGAGCTGGTCATACTTAGTTGGGAGAGACCCACTGGTTTCTGCCCTTGAAGACATGACTAGTGTGGTGTGGTGTATGCACCTACCTACTCTAGTGGGGCCTACTAAACTCTCTTGAGTTGTAGAAAGGGTGTGCTGAGCCCTTGACACACAACTCTAACAGGCACATGCATCAAAGCTTTTTGCGATCGCAAACGGTGCGATTCGCAAAAATCGGCCATTTGCGATCGCAAAATTAGCTTTTGCGATGCATCAAAGGTCAAGGCCCTCGCAATTTGAGAATTTGCAATTAATTGCGAGTTCTCAAATTGCGATTGCATTTAAGGAATCACAAATTGAGATTCCTTAAATGCAATGCATTAAAGTAAAAATATTAGCGATTTCGATAATAGGGGGCGCAAATTACCATGAAGTTGAACTTCATGGTAATTTGCAGAAACTTTGAAAAATGCACTAAAGTGCATTTTTCAAAGTTCCATTTACACACACACATGCCCTTGGGGCATGTGTGTGTGCAAGATGTACTCATATGCAGATTTCAGGGTGCAACAGGGTGTCCTTCTGACACCCTGGCACCCTTGAAATGCATTCTCAATTTGCGATTCTCTAATTGAGAATCGCAAATTGAGAATGTCTTCCCATTCATTCCTATGGGCCTCTAGGCCCATAGGAATGAATGGGGAGGTATTCCTTAATTGCCACTCGCAATTTGCGAGTCGCAATTAAGGAATGTTTAGAAATCGCTATTTTTTAAGCGATTTCTACATGCAGAGGCTTTTGCGATTCCTTAATTGCGATTCCTTAAAAATCGCAATTAAGAAATCGCAAAATCCAACATTGATGCATGTGCAAGTAAGTTCAGTAGAACTTACTGTATTCTAAACTTGATTTATATGTACCTATGCACCTATAGTGGTTTTCAGTTAGTCACTTCAAAGAGATTATCTGGTAAAGCAATAGCAAGCTTGAATCCAACCGCTGCACACCAATGTGAGAAGTTGGCCTGGCATATGCTGACCACTAGTTATAGTGGGCACCTTGCACCAGTCCAAACGACCTTTATTGATGATAGGTTTAAAGACAACCTTTATTGAAAGCTATCCTAGTGGTAGCTATGGAGAGCAGCCTTCAGGCTAAGCCTTGAAGGAGTGTAAAGCAGCTTGGTTTACCAGATTATAACCTCTTGAATAACTAAATGAAAGGAGAACCACACAAGATATATATAAAATATATGTATTTATTTCTAAATTCTAACTACTAATCCCTTTATGAGATTAGAGTTCAAGATACACAGTATCACAGTATTAAAACGACAGTAAATAGCACAATACACAGTGGGCTCCAGGGGAGACCAAACCATATACTAAGAAAGTGGTATAAGAACCACGACTTGACTAGACACAGTGCCTAGAGCACGTAGAATCGCGGGGACCCCAAGGAACCACCCAAGGTAGTGACACAGGGGACCCACGGGGGACGTGTGCAGTGTGAGAACACAGCCGCGAGCACCGTAGGATTCAATGCGGAAAGTCGCGGTTGGAATTTTAAAGCAAAAGGACACTTAGGAGAAGACTTTGAGCAAACCCCTTTAGGCTTAAGGGGTTCTAGGGCCAACACCCACGGGAGCATCGGAGTACTCGAGTTACCTCACCCAGGGAAGCCGGGTGCCTAGGTGTCAAAAGGTGTCGGGAATCGTCGTCGTTTTCAATGGCGATCTGCTGCAAAGTGCTGCTGCCGGGAAGAAGAGAAGTGTCCAGGTGGATCCAAGCCTGGATCGAAGATGTGAAGAACCTGAAAGCAGAGGGGACAGAGTCTGGGTCACTAGCCAGTGACCAGGAGCGGAGCAATCGAATGCCCACCGATGTCGGGTGCTTCAGGTGCAAAGAGGTGAAGCTTGACTCTGCAGCCACGGGGTCCCAGAGATGTCGACGACAACCAGGATCCGGATTCGAGCTATCCCACAAAGGATGTCGAGTGCTAGGGTGTCGGTGATCGGATTGACTACAACAAGCCTTGGCAACAGCAACACACACAGGAAGAGAAAAGATGCTTCGGTGCGGACCAACAAGGTCCTGGGGACTCCCCAAGCAATGGAGAGTCGGGGCACATCTGGAGCAACCAGGAAAGCCCAATAAAAGTTAGAGTTGCCTTCTTGGGGACCCACAGGTCAACGGACCAGGGATCGCGAAGGGACCTCAAGAGGAATCACAAAATGGCAGCCCACGGAACACTCGTTGAGTGTAGGCCTGCAATCTTCAGTGTGATTACTGCTCGGGGTTGAGGCTACAAGTAACCCAAAGCTCAGCCTCAGGGGTCACTGGAAAGCTGATGCTTCTGCAAATAGTTGCGGTGTCCAGGGGTTCGGGTTGCACAGTCTCCACGAGGGATACGAGCCTCAGACTTGCTGTGGGCACAGATCAACCTCAGAGACCTTGGAAAACCCACCTCCTGTTTGGCAATCTTCTTCAGAGTCCATCGGAGCTTGGAGATGCCAATTGGTCAGTTGCGTTAAAGGTGCCTGCCTTGCAGGGGAGTAACTCCTTTACTCCAAGGGAGATTCTTCAGTCATCCAGCGTAGTGTAGATCGTCGAAGTACTTGGTTTCTGGTATCAGAGTTTAGTCCAGGTGTAATCTAAAGTCCTGTAGTCAGGGTTTCCTACTTTATACCCAAGGAAGGGGTGGGACAAACTCTGGGGACCTACCTATGGGAGGGTCAGGAAAGAGGGGTGGCTACACCCATTTCCTTTGTCCAGTTTCGTGCCAGAGCAGGGGCTGTGTGCCCCTGCAACCGGTTTGAGCTGGACTATGCACAGGGACACCAAATGTGCCCCCAGTGCAGACTTCAAAGCACTCTGAGAGTGCACCCACCCAGCCCCAATACACTAAAGCCTGTCTGGGAGGTGGTCACACCTCCCTGCGACAGGAAACCTATTGTCCAGGCCTCCCCTGCCGGAGTTTCGTCCAGCAGCAGGAGGGCAGACTTGTGTCTGTGGCTGCAGCATCCATTTTGTGATGCCAGGGCTCGGTTAGCTGGTACCGGGTATACCGGTGCTGCCATGTCTCTCCCTCTAGAAGGGTGGGATCATACTCCCACACCAGTTACTGGTGTGGGGGTATGATTCCAAGGTGTTTGACACCAAACACAACAGTTTTCCATGCAGCCACTCCAAAGTTAGCATTTACCGTTTGGTTATAATGCACTTAAGAGTATATGGTCTGGCTGCATCACAAACAACCCCGGAATGAAGATTCCGAAAGCTGCAGAGGGGCTCTGCTCATGCATGGGCACCCTCTCACATGAAACCCAGCACCCTGCCTTCAGGATTGTTAAGGCCTGCCATAGGGGTGACTGATAGGTTTACATGGGAGGTGATATGGAGAGATATAGGGAACCTATATCTCAGTAAGGGGTGCACACACCACCTTACACAGGCTGCTGTAGCAGACCTGTTGTGTCATTTTAAAAGGCTTCCCAGGGGTGGCACAATACATGCTGCTGCCCCTGGTAGGCCTCTGGGGTACCTATGCCCTGGGTACATAGTATACCATATGCTAGGGACTCACAAGGGTACCCCAGCATCCAATCTGGAGTGTACCTAAAGTACATACAATCAATTTAGAGTAGAAAGCAGATAGACTGGGGTCCTGATTAGCAAGGCCTCAGTCTGGGTAAGTCGAAAAACAGTGAAACATCAGCAAAAAGTGGGGGTAACTATAAGAAGCAGATCCGACTCTCCTACAGGAGGTGGGTGTCATCTTAGTTTCATTAAACTGCACCCAAACCCGCCCAAAGCAGTGCTCGAGAGAGAACATACCAGAATCAGAGTTCCTGCCATGTATCTAGTCTTGAAGAGTAAGTGTAGTGTAACAAAAATCACCAGACATTTTCTTGAATCTGCCCACACAGAAAATGATATCACCTGGTTCATAATAGACAAGCTGCACATCCCACCTACTATGGGCACCCTCTAATCAGTCGTGTTCCACAGAAAACAATGCTTGGTCTTCAGACTGAAGAGTGATGCATAAGGGTTGAATGACGAAAATCCCTGGCCTAGCCTAAGACACTAATCAATGCAAACTACAACACCTATAACATTAGAGATCCCACAAACCCAATAGTAATAATTTTGGTCCCTACCCCACAGGACTGATGTTTTGGGTTAATTGCTGGATACCAGCATTCACCCCCACTTATCCTTTCTCCAATATTTTGTAGGATCACAATCTTCATAATTACTCCTCCCTCCAGTAGGAGCAACAAGCCAAATATGAATGCCAAGATCTCGCAGACTTATGGGCATTTTGCACTTTCACCACTAAACACATGAGATGGTGATTACACATTCTGGTGGCTAGTGTAGTACATAATATATCATCAAAAAAGTACCTCCAAGACCATCAATCTGATCTTTACTTACTTGAAGAAACCGACATGTTGTTTCTCCAAACGTCGATGACTTGACTTTGTTCTTACTTAAGAGATTCTTCAATAGTGTACACTAAAATATATCACACCAATGTAAATGGTCTTAAAAATGATTTTAAAGTAAATGGGAATAGACAAGGTGTTCTGTTTCTCAATTCAACGCTGATGAAACAGACTCCCGAGAGAGAAGCCCGGCATCCGTAGCTAAGTAGGACCTCCCTCAAAAAATCTAAAATTCAAAAAATCTACTGGACTTGTTCACCAAAACAACCTGCTCCAAGGGCCACATGCTGAAATAAGGCACAGAGTGACCCATACACAAAGAAAGTCATTACACCACTTGGGAAAAATAGCAGGAACCAGCTGCCTTAACGTGTCCACAAAGTTCACAGCCCTGAGGAAGACCTTCTTTGAAACACACCACAGGCCCACCGTGAAGGTCAAAACACATTGGCGTACTTATGAACATGGCCAAGAGCTATCATTAAGTGTATAATCTGCACATTAAGTTGTGTATTACCGGTGATGAAATTTAGGATGTCATCTGGACAGTAACTTATGCTCTGACCACCTTTTAAAATTGGGCCATTTTGGACTGCAAACAAGAGGGTTTAAATCGAGATTTGCCCCAGTAACTTGACAGTGTAGGACACCAGAAATGTAAATTTGTTTGTTTCTCCTTATATGTGATTAATCCTTCTTGTATGTTCAATGACCAATGTAATGTATTGTTTTTGGTCTGTATATGTTCTGTCCCTAATCAATGTGGTCACAAATGTATACCTTTTCAAGGGTGTGTAAATCATTACATGTACAATGTCTGTTCTGTTTATAAGTGGTTAAAAAAAAGCAATGAATTGAGAAACAGGACTCCTTGTCTATTCCCATTTACTTTAAGATCATTTTTAAGATCATTTACATTGGCGTGATATATTTTAGTGTACACTATTGAAGAATCTCTTAAGTAAGAACAAAGTCAAGTCATTGACGTTTGGAGAAACAACATGTCGGTTTCTTCAAGTAAGTAAAGATTAGAATGATGGTCTTGGAGGTACCTTTATGATGGTATATTATGAATTGATCCCAGCCCCGAATTTCCTCAACTGGATCACTCTCCTTTATGATACTCGTAGTGTACTACACCTAGCATCCTCTCATTGTTTTCATTTTCCAAATTTGACCAGTATATTCATTCCAAAATGCTCTTGAATGCCGTTGCATCGTTTATAGAATCTGGGCACAACAAGTCCCATGATTCAACAATTAGAGACATTGTGTCCGACTGAAAGACTTCCAGGGGTTTTCTCAAGATGTGCACCGCGCTCGAGAAACACGTAATCCAAGGCCTCCTGAAATAGGACACGGCTGGCATCTGAGTCCCACTCTCGCTGGGACGCCTATTTGAGCAAGTTACACCAACGAATGAGGTAAGCAATGCTTTGTAACTGTCCCTCCTCGCAGTGCTACTAACTAGATGTTATCCCCAGAAAGGATATGAGGAATGAACTAAGTTCTACAGCCTTCAAGGGCTAGCCAGCTGCTCATCGCTATGAAAGCACCATACAAAGTGGTGGCATCTCGCACATTAGCTAAATGGGTGAAGTGGTTGATGTAGTCTGCCAGACTAGATGTTCCTAGATTTGGAGCTCACTCCCCTAGAGGCTCTATGGTTTTTAAAGCATCAGAATTATGTACACATTTGCAGGACATTATAGAAGAAGGCTGGTTGGGTGAGTCAGTCTGTAAAGAGTTTTATTTTAAACCCATTGAAGGATTGGCTACCTGTATATTAAGCCTTGAACTTGCTGAAGTATAATAGGAGCATCCATATATTGCTATAGAATTGTGATTTTTTGGACTTTATTAAAGAATGTCTAGATTCTATTAAACTTTTAACAATGAAACCCCACTTGGCCACATATCAATGTTTATTTAAAAAAAACACAGCATGCATAATCATTACAATCATGTTACCTGATTTACTCAAAAACGTATCTTTCCAGAAAATAGAAAAAGGACACAAAACTACTATCACAACATTCAATGACAAAACTCAAAAATCAACTTCCAAGATCCAGTAACAGCTTTGATATATACAAGCTATATGTGGGAAGTCCAGCTATATACTTGAGACATTCAAAGTATTCCCCTAGTTAAAACATGAGGATGATTCAACAGTCATATATGATGTCGCTTTCGCTTATCCAATCAGAACACATATTCATAGTTCATTTGAGGATTTCCAAATTAAATGATCTTGTTTGTACTCAATATTCGGAAAGTACTCCCCATCATTCCTCAAATTGCTCCCAATGCGTTTCGACCTCAGGTATTTATAGGGGTACAATAGGTTTTATGAGGTCATCATAAGGGCGTAATACCAATCCTTATGTCTGGATACAAATGGAGTCCACGGTTATTATAAAATAAAAACACATATGGGTTGTGTTAAATATGGGCTACTAGCATGATTAAATTGTTAAAAAGCAACTCTGCTCACATGGCTGAATGGCAGGTTTCCTCACACATAGAGGGAGGCCAGACCCGCTATAAGCGGACGTTTTGTTCAAAGGCATGACCTTTTTCCTTTGTGTTGAAATGACTGTCTGTACTCCTATTCTCACTCTTGCTGTTCCCCCTCTTTCCTTTCTCTAACATAATCCTTATTGCTCCCTCTCTCCGTTACCAGTACCAACCACATTCATCCAGTGGCGCCTGGTGAAATTTGAAAGTGGTGGGCCGGAAAGGTTTGGTATGACTTTTATGTAGTGAGTGACACGGGCAAGCTTAATGGACAAACATGGGGTCTAGGCTGGATTCTCCTCCAAAGACAAAAAAATTGGAAAAAAAATTGGCAAATGGTGCATTGTAAAGCACACTAATTTAGTGATAAAGCAAGGCTTAACAAAGCAGTGGGAACTTATAGTTTTGAATTATTAAACACATAAAAACTGCCCTATATCTTACTGCATTATTATGTTTAATAGTTACTGTAATGTGCAAATTGTACAACCGAACAACTTCATGCCTTTTAAAGTGTGTGCTTGCCCAGTGTCTTGCACTGCATGCAGCATCAATTTTGGAAGAAAATGCTCTAACCAGGCTTCGGGAAGGACCCACAGCTGCTGATTGTAATCAGTCATATAGAAATATGTGAATTTAGGTCTTTAAGTGGGATGAAAAATGTGGGGACTCTCTAAAAGGGAACACTTAAAATAAATTTCTGTGATTCCCATAGTGTGCTGCTACCCGACCTGTATTTTGGTTTCTCTCTTAGATGTAATTGCATCCAGATATATAACACAACAACTGACCTACACCTAAAACGACAATTGGCTTTGTCAATGGTTGTTAGCTGTTTAACATAAATGAGTACCAACAAGGATTTTTTATAAATAATTAACCTTCAAAATGTTTCAATTCTGAAATTTGAATAGCTTGAGGCCTGTGGAAGGACTTTTGGCCTTTAGTTATGTGCGCTTTATGTTAGATAGTTATGTCCTTATTCTCTGCACATCTCGTCCATCTGCAAATCTTCAACCACCTCTCTTTCCTCTTCAGCACCCTCTTTTCACTCTTCCCTGAATGCACTTCCATGCATCTCCCTCACTTCACCACTCCACAAACATGCACTGCACTCACTCATATTTAAGCAATGTATTTACTTTTGCCCTGTAATTAGTTTGCCAGCTGTGCACCGCCTTGACACACATTTTCACAAAACTGCAATTACATCTGGAATACATGACCATTGTTCTGTGTGCTCTGCAGAGAGGCCAACCCACTCACAGGCACTTTGTTTTGGCTTCAGGGTCAGTGTCAGAGCTCTCATTCAAAGCCCCTTAGAAACACCTGGCATGGCTCAAAGTATGCACGGGGGAAAAATACAGAAAGAAACTTATGATTAAATAGCTAACTCTTGAGGAAGGCAAGATTAAGTAAAACTTGAAAATAAGAGAGGTACTAAATCGCTGACATGCATTGCCTTAACGTTTTTTAACACATTGTTCATAAATCAATCCATGTTTTTGGCATTAATGTTGTTAAGGGCAGGAAGATAGGGCCAGTTTTAATGTCATATAGCAGATAACTGTCTACTGTAAGCACATATCTCTAGCTTTGCACTTGACTTGGATATTTGGATCAACTTCACAAGGGAACAAGAACCATCATTGTTGCTAAGTAACTGATTAGGCCAGTCAGTACGTTTACTGATTGGCCTAATCAGTTAGTTAGACCAGTCCTTTCAGACCACAGAAGCAACTGCAGACCAGATAATCCAGGACTGCAATTCAGTGGCTAAAATATGTTAAGGATACCTTTACCGCATTAGGAAGAGATTTGTTCACAAGTTATGACAAGGTAAGATGCCAAGACAAGGTGATTATCAAAGATCTGTTTTTTAAATATGTTACGGCATACCGAGAGGTTAAGGAGCTCAGGAAACCCACGTTTAGTAAAATCGGTACAGGGTATGGAACCCTACTTATTCCTTTTAACAAGTGTACAAGATAGATTTTTAATTACTCGTTTTAAATTGAATTTATTTCACCATTTACTTGCTTCACCCTCTGATTTTGCCGTACATGTATAACCCAGAGGTCCCTGTGGCTGCGACAAATAGGTCTCCACAGGACACTCTCCACTTTGTCCTCCTTTGTACATATTATTCACACCCTAGATGAGTGTACCTCAAAGGGCTTTTAAAAGATCTTAGATTTAGGCAGGCTCGTGTTGCCTTACTGTTTTTACAGCTTTCAACTGATGTTTATACCCTTTTTTGTGTTTCCAATTTTTTAAGATCTGCTTTAAGGCTAAGAACTACTAGAGGTGACTGAAGGATACACGAGTATTTGCGAGGTTTGGACATTGTTATGCTGCTGTAAATGATGATTATTTTATAGGATTATCTGCATGGTTCCCTCATGTTATATTAATGTTGACCAGGACCTTATTGATTATATTTGTTGACTTTAGAAATGGATGCTGGGAGTGTTATGATTCTAAGAAACTAGTTGGGATAATAAGACATAATGGATTTTGCTTTTTCTAATTTTGTACACCAGGTTGCTTTAAAGATGACACACACCTGATGTATGTTTGCTTTTAAACTGTCTCTTTTATGGTTATAGTTTTTATGCCGAATAAAGATTATTATTATTATTATTAACTGCAGACAACTGCTAAATTTCCTTCGATGTTTGAAGAAAAAGGGGAAACCCATTTGCTGCCCCTTTTACCTGCAGCTCACACGAAAACTTAATGTTGAGATTGTGAGTTGCAATGAAATGCACCACAGGCAATGCTACTTTTGAAAACTGCTTTTTGTTTATCATTCCTTCAAGGCCAGGAGCTTTGGGCAGAGCAGGATTTGCGAGGGTGAAAAACTAAAAACATTGTCAATACATTGGGCCCTTTGTAAGCTATATGTATGTACTCGAGAAGGGGCCATGCAGTGTAGAGAAAAAAAGCACAGTGCTGTTTGCCAGCCTAGCATGGGTAGCAATCACCAACAATAGTCACTACAGAGTGTTGCTCTGTTTGATGACATCTGCTGGGATTTTGAAATGTATGGAGACATCATTCACTTGGACGCCCCTTTAAACATAGGTCCCTTCTGCCAAATGTGTCAAACATTATTTGGAATCAGACAGACATTTTCTGCTGGGTTTTCACCGCTCGTTTGATTTGAACAAGTGTTTCTCTAGTCTAGACGCTTTCAGTTTGGGGACAGAAACTGAGATTTGCTGCTCCGTGTCAAACTGCAGACCTGTAATGTTTGCTAAACTCAGACTGGCCTGCTCGTCTTTTGGATCCATTTCGCAGTGGAACAAATGCTGCAGCTCCACTTTTAACGGGGCCAGCAAAGTGCAGCCAGGGCCTGGGGTGTCACAGTGGGGGAGATTAGGGTGGCGAGGGGTCTCAGAACAATATTTGTAACTGAAGATTAGCATTCTAACACTTACCATTACCGAGGACAAGGCAGCAAAACACACATGCTTCACAGTGCTTGCATCTACTCCTACGTGTGACGAATGGGAAAGGGTGGGATCTATGCCTGGGAATGACGGACAGCTGCTTTCACGCAGGGAGGGAGATTCCAATGCCCCAAAGCATGACACTGACAGCGTCACTGGCCTATGCTAGTTGATACTGCCATAGACTACAATGGCATTGATTCATTATGAAGTGCTTTAGAACAGTAAACCCTGCGTCATGCGTCACAGCTCGGAAAGTTGATTCACTGCCTGGCTTCCGTCTCCTGCTTCAGAGTGAGGCGGGGCATGCAGCCTGGGACAGACAGCCGAGACTTGAATACATCGATTTGCTTAGAGATATGATCGTATCTCTAAATAAATCAATCTATTTTATAGTTGTACAGGAATGTGAAGGAATTTCAGGGGGGTGCAGCCCCAGAGTGCAAATGGAGAATCAGCCCCTGCATCCATCACTCTATCCTTTCAATCTTTCCAGGTTTTGGCACTCTCTTTGTAGAACATTTTCCTGACTAGTCTCTTCTGCCTATCCTCTTACACTTTTAGTGAAACTCGAATTCTTTTTGCTCCAACCTCTTCATCTATCATTTCCTATGCTTATCTCTCCTTCTCTTCCATCCTTTCTTCCCCTCCTTACAGAGGTCCTTTCGCCTTGACCCTTCCACAACATGTCTACTGTCTGCCCACTGGTTACCATTCAGAGCACTGGTCAATGTAGAGGTGAGCGGGGGGAACAGTGCCGTGAGGCAGTCACAAGCACCTCCAGCCTCTTAGCCGTAGTAGGTGAGACTTAGAAGGGAATTAGGAAGCACTAACTCACCCATCTTTTAGATTGAACTTAGTTTCACTGACAATTTTGTTTAGAAAAAAGGCAGTCCCATAATAAATGTTTATCCAGCCAAGTCAATACATTTTAGAGCAAAGTTTCATCTCGACAGGCATGTGTGGCACCACGTTACCTGCTTGAACACTAATGCCCCCCACTGTGCTTGACACTGGGTATCATGTGTCTATGGATCCACACAAAGTCATCTCTAGTTCAACACCAAAACCTTTTCACTATACAAAAGTCGGAAACTATTGGCTTTGTTATATGTTTATTGAGAATGTGATCATTAACCAGCAAATGTACTTAGATTTTCATATTAGACTTATTGTTTATTTTGTCTTAGGCACAGTTTTCGACATGTGCTAAATCTCGTACGGAAAGACATTATGAATATTAAAATCATTTATGATTCACCAGTTAATTAGATGTTTGATAGCTGGATGTTGATAGGAAAAATCATGCAATTTCAATTGCCTTGACAAAAGCATCATTATATTTAATTGGGTATTGGGGAATGAAGGACTGAGCTCTGATGAGGAAGCAGTATTGGGAAGAATTTACATGGAGACGAATTTATTATATGTGCGTCATGTGAATTCAGTTTTACGATTCATATTACATTTGTTGTATTTCAGCATTCGAGTAAAGCTACTTTTCAGGCCTGCGTTTTATATATATATATATATTACCTACTGGCAGTCGCCAGTAGGTAGTTATAGTTAGGACCTTGTTTCTATTCAAAAGAGCGTTTTTTCTTTTGCCAATATCTTTGGCGCCGTTTGACGAATGTTTGCAAAATTTTCAAAACTAATGGTTCACTCAGGTGAGCTCCTGTCTTGAAAGTTTCGGGGTGATTTGTCAAGCGGGGGCCAAGAAAAAAGGAGGGTCCCAAAACGGGTTTTCCCCATGTTAATTTCCATAGGAATTTTGGAACAGGCTACAGCCTGAACTGCAGAACGGAATTACACCAAATTTGGCAAAAAGGTAGCTCTTGGTTCAGAAAGCGCCCTTATTTTAAATGCTGTAAATCCGTTCAGTAGTTCCGGAGAAATTCAAAAAATAAAAATATCGATATCTGAGCACCGAGGAGGAGCTGAGAATCCTCCCGAGCACGAGCTTCATTCTTATTGGCTGCCAACAGTCCAAACCAGAGTGTGTTGGCAGCCATTTTGTGACAAAAAAGGTTGAAAAAGGTTGTTAATGTAGGAAAGGGGTCAGGGTAGAAACACCCTGACCCCATAGGGCTGGTTAGGGGGTCCAACAGGGACCCCCAAGGCCAAAAAAAGCATTTTTGTTTTGTTTTTTTGGCGGAAGTCGCGCTGGGTGCGTGAATCCCGCAGAGAAAATTTTAAAAAATGAAGCGCGGTCTCCCGCACTTTGTTTTCCTTAAGCCCTCGGGTGGGCCAGGTCCCGGGGGCAATTTGTAATTATATAGTGGGGGCCCACGGGGGCCCCCGCAGCCCCGGGGACCGCCACCTCCCCAGAGCTTTATCGATAATGTGCGGGGGGACACACAGCCCCCCGCAGCCCCGGGGACCGCCACCTCCCCGGGGCTTTATTTATATAAGGGCGGGGGGCCTCACGGGGCCCCCCAAGCCCCGGGGACCGCCACCTCCCCGGGGCTTTATTAAAATAGGGTGGGGGGCCTCATGGGCCCCCCCAAGCCCCGGGGACCGCCACCTCCCCGGGGCTTTGACAAATAATTAGTGTGGGGGCTCGGGCATTGAATTTGTAAATATGGGGGTCTGTTGCGGACCCCTGGGGACCACCACCTCCCCGGGGTTATTTTCACAAAGGGAGGGGGCCTGGCAGCCCCCCTTCTGGAGCCCTCGATGGCCCTGGGGACCTCCACCCCCCAGGGCCGGCTCCTGCAATGTCCCGGGGTGCCCACCCTCTGAACATTGCTGTTTGCTATGGCAGGGCGGGAGCACGGCTCCCGCCCTGCCAGAGCAAACACTGCTTTGCTTCATTGAAGCGCTCTCGCTTCAATGAAGCAAAGCAGAATTGCTTTTGGGCAAGGGGAGCTGCATGTTAGCAGCTCCCCTTGCCCAAAAGCAATGCCGGCGCCCGCAGGAGGCTGGGAGCTGGCAGGGACCTTGAGGGCATTGGGGCTCCCCCCACGGTCCCCAACGCTGAGGCCAGGCCCCGGGGGATGGGGTCCCCAGGGCCATTATTAGCCTGAGGAGGAAGGCCTCGCGGTCCGCCTCTTTTAAAAAAAAATAGTGGCGGGCCCCGGGGGATGGGGTCCCCGGGGCCATTATTGGTCTGAGGAGTGGGGCCACGCACTCCCCCTCCTTATTTCTTTTTAAATAACTGCTGGCAGGCCCCGGGGGATGGGGTCCCCGGGGCGAATACCGAATAATGGAAGTGGGGCGTTTTTTTTTTCTTTTGAGTTTGGAGTCGCGACCCCAACGCGGCTCTCAGCGTGGCCCCCGTGTAACGTCGCGTTGGATTCGCGAATTCACCTTAAATAAATAATTAAGTAGTATATAATTTAGAAGGTAGTGTTTTATTTGTGAAGTTGTTTTAAAGAGTTACTGTGATTGAAGTTAATGACAAGATTACAATTGATAGAGTTGTTAAAAATATATAAAATTAAAAATTAATAGTTAAACTTGAAAAGTGTATTGTGTTGTAGTACATTGAATTCCTGCTTTTGCAGGTTTGCGTCGGGTGCGCAAATCCACCAAAAATAAAAAAAAAGTATGTATGTGTAAAAAAAAAATTATATTCACTATTATGTTATAGGGTGGCTCTAAAAAGAGCCCTTGTTTTCATTATGAGTTTGTTGTAGCTACATGTAAGTGCTGATGCACAGCTTTAGGTTGTTGAGAAAGACTCTGTTTCCTTGATCTGTGAAGTGTACTCCATCACTTCTGTAGATGCCATCCATATCAAAACGTAGATTGTTGTTATAGCTGGAGCCCATCCTATGGTCTCTGAGGTAAGCAGAAACAGCTTTATTGACATTTTTTCTAGCTTTCTCAATCTGTGGACAGAATTGATTTGACCACTTCCATTTCTGTCTTTGGCACATATTAGAGTATACACAGACAGTTTGAGGTAAAAGCAACATAAATTGTGCAAAGGTGTCCTTCATTAGCATTTCCAGACCTACCCCAGTCAATGTGCCTAGGTCATTGCTACCACAGTGCACAATCATGAGGTCAGGGTGTTGGAGATGCAAAAAGGTTTTACCCAAAGGCATCAATCGGTGCCACTTTAATCCTCTCTGTGCAATCTATTTAATATCCACATTTTGCAAAGCTAGGTCTTTGTCAATACCTCTGGCCTCAGCATACCTTTTGCACAAGAAAACATAGCTGTGTGCAACAATCCATACTGTAAGCATCTTGAAGGGGTGTCTGGAAGTAATGAAAAAATGTCTGTAGCTGAGGTAGTCAGTTGGTGGAATGAGAGGTATCTAAAATGGTGGACAAGATGCTGTTTTTTAAAAAGTAGAGACTTGATTGGCTGTTTAAGAACATTGTACACTCAAAAATAGGATGCATGTTACTTTCTTTAAAAAGCATGTTCGTTATTGGTTAGTAAAAAATGTTAGAAAGGCACAGTAGATAGGATAAGCTCATATTTTGCAAAAGTCAACCACACCTGCTGTTTGCATTTGTAACCTTGTGTGCTGAACTTGAAAATATGGTGAACTTGTGACCTGTTTGTTCAGTTGAATGTTCCATGAACTGTTACTATGGAAACTGGCATTAAGCAGAATGGGGGAAGGGTTGAAACTTAACTGTGGACTTAAAATGTGAAATTGTAATTTATATATAAGTGATATGTTAATAAAGTATAATTTCCCAAGTCAGTACTATCTTTAGAAGTGGTGTGTTGTTAAAAAATAGTGGTATTTTTATTTGTAATATATTTTTGAACTCCCATATGGATTCGCGGCTCTATCGCGTTGGTGCACGGTGGAGTCGCGACTCCAAAAAATTCCAGAACCAGTTTGGGCACTTTTAGAAGTCAGTTGGTAAGGGTTAATATGTCTAACCAATAGAAATGTGTTTTACAATTTGAAATAATGTAGGAAGCAATGTGATTTGTTACTTACATGTATTTGTGTGGAGAAAGAGAGGGAAAGTTTGCCATTACTGGCTTTACCTTGCTGAGAGTGGTGCATTACATTGATTGTTTGCATAAGAATTTTTTTTATAAGTTTGTGATATTTCATATTCTACAAATAAATTTGGAAGGTGAGTTATAAATTTGTGAGGTGTATTATGTAATAGCTTTATTTTTAATCTTTAAAAATTATTCAAGAACTGTAATGTTTGAAATATATTATTAAATGTAGAGATGTGTATTGTAGTTTGTTTTATTGTAGTTAAATGTTGTTTGAAATAGATTCTTTATAGTAATATGTGTATATTGGAAGATGGATTAGTGATTATGGTAGTTTGTTTTATTGTGTGGATATGTAAATTTGTTGTATACCGCATAATTTTATGTGTCGCTTTCAAATTGGAACTGCAGTCTGTCAAGTTTTAAGGTGTGCATGGACTTCTGTCTCAAGTATGTCTCTACTTGTATATGTGTTTTCATATGTCTTATACATTTGAAGGTGCATGATGTATAACTAAGAGGTGTTGTTGCTTTTTATGTGGTAGGTTCAAGACTGTGAGTAGTAGTGGAATGGTGAAGATGCAGCATAATAGTGTGGCTTAAAAGATGTTGACATAAGATATTAGTGATTAGGCTTCTTTTTTTAAGTTTCTAGAGAGGTACAGTTGAAATACGCCACATAATTTTTGGTGTTTGTTTGAAATTGGAGTTTGTTCTGTGAATTTTTAAGGTTTGGATAGTGTTATGGTAGAGACATATTCATGTATGCTTTTAGGAATATGGTGAGACTTTTAGTAAAGACATGTGAATGGTTCCTGCTTTGTATTTGAGTAGGTGTAACATTATAAGTAGTTGTAGAATGGTAAAGCAGCAGCCCAAAAGTGAGGTTTGAGATATGTTTGTAGAGATGTTATTTATTAGAGTAATTTGTATGATGTGTGGAAAGGTATATTTCATATATACTGCATAATTTCCAGTGTCTGTTTGAAAATTGAAGTGTAGTCTGTGAAGTTTTGAGCTGTGGATGGTGTTGTGACTGAGATATGTCTCTACTTGCACATATATTATGGTATGTGTTATGCGTCTGAAGATGATAGATGTATAAAACACAGGTATACATTTATCTGTATATTACTTTTATATATGATGCTGCTAGCAAAAGGTACAGACATATGCATACATGCTTTTAGAAATATGGGGAGACTTTCATCAAAGATAAGTGAAGGGTTGCTTTGCTGTTAGCTATGCACAATACCTGATTAGTACTAGAATAGTGAAGCAGTAGTAGTAGAAAAGTGATGTTTAAGATATGTTGGGAGAGGAATTATTGATTATGGTACTTTATAAGAGTCTGTGTAAAAGTTCACTTGAAATTTGCTGCATAAATCTAGGTGTGTTTAAAATGTTAAGTGTACTCTGTCAAGTTTTAAGGCCTTTATGGTCTTGTGAGTGTGGTTATGTTTCTACTTGCACATGTATTCTAATATGTGTAATGCTTTTGGCAATAGGTATAGATAGAAGCATGCATGCTTTTAGGAATATGGTTAGAGTTATGGTAGAGACATGCGATAGGTTGCTGCTTTATGTTTGAGTAGGCCCAATATTCCTAGAATGGTGAAGCTGTAGAATAAAAGTGAGTTTTAAGGCATGTTGGCAGAAGGGATTAATGATTAGGCTACTTTCTATGAGTCTGGGGAAAGGTACACTTGAAATACACTGCAGAAATGTAGGTGTGTTTTTGAAATGTAAAGTTCAGTCTATTTGTTTATTTCTGTTATATATGATGATGATTTCAAAAGGTAGACATATATGAATGTATAGTTTCAGGAATATGGTGAGATTTATAACAGATTCATGTGTAGCTTTTATGCTTTATTTTGAGTACGCCCAATATCCTGAGTAGTTACAGAATTGTGAAGGTGCAGTACAAAAGTGTACACTATGTCATAGACCTGACTTTTGAGCTGCAGTTTCAGTATTCTGCTACTATTCAGGATGTTGCACTCCTCCAATCACTCAGGCACTACAGCAGTATTACTCCAATCACCCAGGCAGTACACATGCACTTATAAAATCACCCAGGCACTTCGTATGTACTCCTGTAATCTCCCAGATATTACTCCTGCAATCATGGAATCACCAAGCATTACCTATGTACTCCTGTAATCCCCCAGCCATAACTCTTGCAATAATGCAATCACCAATGTGTTAGCTATACACTGGTTTAATCACGCAGGCACTACCCTTGCACTCCTCCAATCACCATGTCAGGATCTATGCACTCCTTCAATCACTTAGCCAGTGCCTATGCACATATAAAATCACCCAGGCACTACCTTTACACTCTTCCAATCACTGAGGCACTACCACAGTATTACTCCAATTACCCAGGCAATACTGATGCACTTATAAAATCACGCAGGCACTTTTTATGTACTCCTGTAGTCCCCCAGATATTACCTCTGAACTCATGCAATCACCAATGCATTAGCTACACACTGGTTCAATCACCCAGGCAATACCCTTGCACTCCTCCAATTACCTTTTCAGGATCTATGCACTCCTCCAATCACTTAGCCAGTGCCGTGCCCATGCACTTATCAAATCACCACTACCTTTACACTCCTCCAATCACTGAGGCACTACCACAATAGTACTCTAATCACCTAGGCAGTATCGATGCACTTATAAAATTACCAGGCACTTCCTATGTACTCTTATAATCCCCCAGATATTATCCCTTAACACATGCAATCACCCAGACATTACCTATGTACTCCTGTAATCCCCCAGACATTACCTCTGCACTCATGCAATCACCAATGCATTAGCTATACACTGGTTCAATTACCCAGGCAATACAATTGCACTCCTCCAATCACCCTCTCAGGATCTATGCACTCCTCCAATCACTTAGCCAGTGTCCATGTACTTATAAAATCACCCAGGCACTATCTTTGCACTCCTCCAATCACTCAGGCATTCCTTCAGTACTCCTGCAATCACCCAAGCAGTACTCATGCAGTTATAAAATCACCCACTCACTTGCTATGTACTCAAGTAATCACCCACATATTACCCCTGTAGTCATGGAATCATCCAGGCACTAGTTATGTACTACCCCTGCAGTCATAGAATCATGCAGTGTCTACCTATGCACTCATGTAATAGCCCACACACTACCCTTGCAGTCATAGAATCACCCATGCACTTATAAAATCACCCAGTCACTTTCTATGTAGTCATGTAAATCCCCAGATATTACCCCTGTAGTCATGCAATGACCCAGGTGTTACCTATGTACTCCTTTAATTCCCCAGACGTTACCCCTGTACTCATGCAATCACCAATGGATTAGTTATACAGTGGTTCAATCACCCAGGCACTATCCTTGCACTCTTTCAATCACGCACGCACTACTCTTGTACTTATGTAATCACTCAGCCAGTACTCATGCACTTATAAAATCACCCAGGCACTACCTTTGCACTCCTGTAATCACTCAGGCAGTACCTTAGCACTTCTGTAATCACCCAGGCAGTACTCATGGAATTATAAAATCACCCACTCACTTCCTATGTACTCCAGTAATCCCCCAGATATTACCCCTGCAGTCATGCAATCTCCCAGGCCCTAGTTATGTCCTACCCCTGCAGTCATAGAATCATGCCGTCTCTACCTATGCACTCATGTAATAACCCACACACTACCTTTGCAGTCATAGAATCACCCAGGCCATACTTTTGCACTCATCTATTCACCTAGGCACTACTCAATGAGTCATCTATACCGTTAGGTGCTATTCATACACTTATCCATGCCCTCAATGTTTATGTATGCACTCATGCAATTAGGCAGTCACTATCTATGTTCTCCTGCAATTACCCAGCGACTACCTTTGGAGTCATACAATCACCCAAGCACTACGCATGGAGTTATGCAATCACTCAAGCAGATCTATTCCATGTCTCAGTTTCTAGGTGTCACTATATTCCGGAAATATTGTATATAGATTTATTGTAGATATGATGATGATTTGAAAAGGTAGAGACATATGTATGCATGCTTTTAACAATATGGAGAGACTTATGGTTGAGTCATGCAATAGTCTGCTGCTTTATATTTGGCTAGGCCCAACACTCATGCAGTTATACAAACACCCAAGTACCACCCATGCGGTCTTTCAATGATCCAGTCACTACATATGCCCTGCTGTAATCACTCAGGCATTACTCCTGCACTCATGCAAACATCCATGCACTATCTATGCACTTATGCAATCACCAAGGTATTACCCATGCACTCTTTGAATCATGTAGCCACTGCTCATGCACTTATATAATCACTCAGGCACTAATGTTGCACTCTTTCAATCACAGAGGCACTAGCCTTGTACTTATGTAATCACTCAACCAGTAGTCATGCTGTTATGAAATCACCCAGGCACTACCTTTGCACTCATTTATTCACTCAGGCGTTACCTCAGTAGTCCTGCAATCACCCAAGAAGTACCCATGCACTTATAAAATCACCCAGCCACTTTCTATGTAGTCATGTAAATCCCCAGATATTACCACTGTAGTCATGCAATCACCCAGGCGTTACCTATGTACTCCTTTAATCCCCCAGATGTTACTCCTGTACTCATGCAATCACTAATGCATTAGCTATACAGTGCTTCAATCACCGAGGCACTATCCTTGCACTCTTTCAATCACGCAGGCACTACTCTTGTACTTATGTAATCACTCAGCCAGTACTCATGCACTTATAAAATCACCCAGGCACTACCTTTGCACTCCTCCAATCACTCAGGCATTCCTTCAGTGCTCCTGCAATCACCCAAGCAGTACTCATGCAGTTATAAAATCACCCACTCACTTGCTATGTACTCAAGTAATCACCCAGATATTACCCCTGTAGTCATGGAATCATCCAGGCACTAGTTATGTACTATCCCTGCAGTCATAGAATCATGCACTGTCTACCTATGCACTCATGTAATAACCCACACACGACCCTTGCAGTCATAGAATCACCCAGGCCCTACTGTTGCACTCATCTATTCACCTAGGCACTACTCAATGTCTTTCTTTATTTATAGATGACAATATTTGTATATAATTATTTTAATAATATTAAATAATTTTTAGAAAGATAATAAACTTTTCATTTTTTTTAGATATTCTCTATAATTATTAAGAAATATTCAGTATGACAAGAAAAGTTTAAAAGAAAAGACAACAAAGAAAAAAGAACTATGTAAAGGAGAGAGAAAAGCAGAAATTAGATGTACAACATGTGACGTTGAAGAAAAATTCTTTTGGTAAGAGAACGAAAGAATTTGTTAAAAGTCTTTTAAAAAATGTAATCGATTTTCAAAATGGGGAAAAGAGAAAGAAAAGTACTACAAGTAATCAGAAGGATACGAAAAAAGGACAAATTAATGCAAAATCAGGTTATAGGAAAACAATCCATGTTGAAAAAAGGATGAAAGAATATAAAGACATTAGGAAGAGAATGTATAAAAGTAGAGTACTACAAAATTTATTGAAAGATTGCAAAAAATATAAAAGAAGATCAGCATTTTACAAGAAGAAAGAACAGATTGAAAGTGTAGTCGAAAAGGCTTTTGAATTGAAAAGAAAATTGTTTATATTAGTATTGAAGAGAATGAAAACATTGAATAAAACAATGCACTTTATGAAGGAGAAAAGTAAAAGAAAAAGACTAGTTAATAGGACTAACTTTTGCAAAATGTTTTGGGGTGAATGGAAGCACACTTCTAGTACTGAACCTTTTTTTAATGAAGAAAGCTATTTTCAACAAAATACATTAGTTCATGCAGTTGATACCAGGGGTCGTTGTTATGAGGTTAAAAACGGTTGTCCAATTGAAAAAGAAAAGATGGGTCCTAGAAATGTGGAAGATGTGTTAGGTGAAGAAGTTCAAGGGAGATGTACACAAGCTCCAGTGTATAAGTGGGATTGTAGTAGTATTTGTAGTATACAACAGTAATCTATTGATATATTACGAAATTCTTACGAGATTATGGTAAACAAATGTGTTAAGCAAAAGATTAAGACGTTGCAAGGACTGGATCCTTGTAAAGTGAGAAAATATACTAACTTGCTGGGTCATTCTCTGGCTTGTCTTTCTAGAAAAGTGTGTCGAAGTATTTTCATCATTTAAGAATGTTAGCAGTACATCACTCAGAAATGCGGAGGTTAGTAAAAAGATTGTACTATGTAAAAAGTCCTGCATTATCTTTAAGTGAATTAAACACAGCTCTTTTGCATGGTTCAGTATTGGATGTTAAAAAAGTTTCTGATGATATACAGTTTCGTTTCTTTGGTCCTGAAGAGGAGTGTAGAGAAAGTGAGAGTTTGATAAGTGTAGGTGTTGAAGAAGAGGTGGAAGATAGTACTACTGAGAAATTTGCAGAAGAAATTACAAAGTTTATACCGTTTACTGCGGCGCAAATTCCGCCGCGGTGCGGGCGTTCTATTAGGTGGGCGGGGCTGCGTCGGCCAACGGTCGTGCGCAGCACCAGGGAGGTAGTGCTCGTGTCGGCCGTTGGCCGACGTGAGCACGGAACGGGTTAAGGTAGTTTCTTGTGAAAAACCCAACTATGTTTGTATTTGTTGTCGACGTACTCACTATAGAAGTCAAACTAGGAATGTTGATGTGTATTTAAAAAGTGAAAAGGAAAACAATGATAAGTGGGAGCAATTTGGTGCTTATTTTTTGGTGGAAGGTCGTTTTAAGATGGGTAGTGATCAACGTATTTGTAAATATTGTTACAACAAATTAGAAGAGAATAAAATGCCAGCTAGAGCTGTACATACCAACCTAGAGTTGGTAGCTATTCCTCCGGAACTGGTAGATTTAAATACTTATGAGTCCATTCTTGTTCAATCTGTGCATTTGTTTCAGGCTATAGTTCGTATGGAGCCTAAAACAGGTTAGCTGCCTCCAACGGATTTACAAAGAGGTTTAAAAGGGAGAGTTGTGTATTTACCTTTAGATTTTAAGAAAAATATTGAAACTGTTGGTATAGAGAGAGAGGAAAGTGAACCTGTAGTTATTCTAGTTAATGGTGTACCAACAAAGAGTCGGAAAATATGTCAAGAGTTAGTAGATGTCACCAAACTTCAAAAGGCTACATTATATCTTGTACAAAACAATATTTATTATAAAAATGTATATGTTGAAGCAGAAGAATTATCTTTAGAAGATGATAGAGAAATTTCAACTGTGCAAATAGAAAAAGTGGACAACTCCAGGAGTGAAGAAATTTATGAACATTACAGTATACATCCTCTACATTCAAAAGAAGTTATAGGAAACACTATTGTTTCATTCCAAATGAAGAAAGCAAAAGGAACTCTCATGAGTGTATGGGAAAAAAGTTTAGAAGCTCGTTGTTTTCCACTGCTCTTCCCCACTGGAAAAGGTGAATGATATGATGAACGACCAGTACAGATTCCAGCTTCAGAATATCGTACAACAAGATTGTACTCAGAAGATCCAAGATTTCGACAGTGTATTCCATATTTATTTCATCTTCTGTTTGAAAGTGACTTGTCTGGACTTCCATATGCAGTGAACCACATATCAAAAACGGGAGTTCATCTTACACATGTTTCTGCAAAGGATTTTTTGGACAAAGTTCAACAAAGAGAAGATCATTTAGAATCTCAGTTAATTAATTTGATGACGTGTCAACGTGGTACTAATGAGTATTGGTATCATCGTCACGGAGAACTTAAATGTATGCTAAGAAACTTAGGAACCCCTACGTGGTTTGTTACGCTTAGCTGTGCTGAATACGCATGGGACGATTTACTTGAATTTCTACGAGAAGCAAATTCAAATATTAAAAACATTGAATTGAAGACAGCTGGAGAACTGTGTTCCTTGGATCCTGTAAATGTGTGCAGATATTTTAATCATAGGTTTCAAGCTATGATGTCTTTTATCTGCAATAAAAAAATCCACCTCTTGGAGAAGTTATTGATTTCTTTTGGAGAAAGGAGTACCAAGCCAGAGGTGCTCCTCATATACACATGCTATTATGGATCAAGGATGCACCTAAATTTGGAACCGATTCTGATGAAACTGTTCTGTCTTTCATTAAAGACTATGTTACCTGTGCTATTCCAAAAAAAGGAGGAGAAAATAGCTTAAGACAACAAGTTTTACGTTTTCAAAGTCATCGATGTGGAAAATATTGTCTACGAAAATACATGTCAAAGGGAAAATTTTATACAAAATGTCGTTTTGCATTCCCACGTCCAGTAATTTCAAAAGAAAGAGTCAATAGTTTCATGTCAGCAGTAAGGCATACTATCACTCAAAAATCTCCAAAGAATACTTACAACATAAAAAGAACTGAAGAATCAAAGTATATTAATGACTACAATCCAGTGATTTTGACAATGTGGAATGCAAATATGGATATCCAGTATGTTGCAGATAATTCAATTGCTGTTGCTCGATATGTTTCGTCATATATAACAAAATCTGAAAAGACGGAGTTGAAAGAAATGTGGCAAGAAATTTCACAAGAGAAGACTCTTAGGAATAAATTGCACAGCTTTAGTTGGAAGATGCTTTCCCATCGAGAAATTGGATCTTACGAATGTTCGGATCGGTTGACCTCTGCAAGTTTATACTCAAAGTCAAGAGGAATCATTTGGGTAAGTCTAGGTCTTGCTGCAACATGAAATCGAGTATTGAAATCTCTAGAAGAAATTGAATACTTAGCATTGAATGAACCGGAAAGTACAGCTATTGTTAAAACAAATATGTTGGATACGTACTATCCCAAAAGGAGTCCATATCTGGAAAACATATGTCTCTATGAAGTACTGCAACATTACAGTTTTAAGAGAAATGTTACAGAAAATATAAATGAAGACAAATATGCAGTAATTGGATGTGATGGATGTTTGGTAAAACATGCCAAATGAAATCTTATTAACCACAGAAATCTCAGTTGTGAAACTCAAGGTAAAAGCACATTTTTCTATTTAGCACTTCTGCAACTCTTCAAGCCTTGGCGTAGTGAAATGGAATTACTTGGATATTTTGAGAGCTATGAAGATTCATTTAATGCATGTAAAGATAGCATTCAATGCACAATTTTTCCAACTTATCTACAAATGTTAAATGAGGAGATTGAACAAGAAACTACTATTGCAGCTGAAATAGCTAGAGACTGTTCTCAAGATAGTGAAAGTTCTGCTCCACTAAGTCAAGATCCACTAGGTCAACCAATTCTTGAAAATGAAGCAGCAGTAGCCATGAATGAAGTAGAAAAGGCAATGCAACAAGCACAACAGGATATTATTGATTTGGGAAACCTAGAAGAAAAACTGAATATTGAAAAAAAAGAAATATATCAACAAGTGACACAACAGATACAGCATGGTTTACTGCATGGAAAAAAAGAATGACAATGCACATCATTTCAACCTATTCGAATGTACATCAGTGGGCAAGCTGAAACAGGAAAAAGTTTCTTAATTAAAGTTTTGACTAGTTATCTACATAAAACCACTGAAGCACATTTATCTTGTGTTGTAACCGCTCCAACTGGGTTAGCAACACACAACATTAAAGGGATTACGTTACATCGATTACTCATGCTACCAGTTGAACATGAGAATAAGTTGGAATATCACAAGTTATCTGGAGAAGCTTGTTATGAAGTTTCAAGAGTACTCAAGAAAATGAAACTTCTAATCATTGATGAGGTGAGCATGGTCTCAAACTTAATGGTTGCCTTTGTACATTTAAGAATGCAACAGATTTTAAAAACATATTATGATGTTCTGTTTGGAGGAAAACATGTAATTCTATTCGGCAACCTACTACAACTTACTCCTGTAAAAGGACAACCTGTTTTTAAAACACTTCTTTATGAAGACACTAAGATATCTTTGGGAAGTATTGGAAATGTGAACATTTGGTCTTATTTTGAATATAAAGAACTTAAGAATATGCGACAAGCAAGTGATGAACATTATGGAAACATTCTTCAAGAGATAAGAATTGGTGTTTTACCAAAACATGAAAAAGAAGCTTTACAAAGTCGACTTTTAATGAACTTGTTTCCAAATGAAAACATAGCACCTGAAATAATATACAAAGAAATTGGAGAAAAGAAGTCGATAGTTTGCCTAATGCCTACACTGCAAGAGTGTTCTACATTCAATCAAGAACTTTGGAAATTGGAAAAACAACCAATACTGAAAATGGAAGCTATCGATAAAATAGAGCACGAAGGAGTTACTATTCTTCTCTCAGAGAAATCACAGCCAAAATTGGATTCTTTGGAAAAGTCGGTGTCTAAGACTGCAGGTTTAGAAAAGACTTTATATGTATGTGTGAACTGTCGGGCAATTTTACGGCGTAATTTGAATGTAGAAGAAGGTTTAGTAAATGGAGCAATGGGGAAAGTTGTTGATTTTGTAAATTTTCAGAATAGAGATGGAATTGAATTTTTGAAGATTAAATTTGATCAGATGGAAGAGGTGAAACAGATTGGACGTTGTACTGTTCGTTTTTTTGCTTGTAAAAGACTTGTATGTTCGTAGAAAACAGTTTCCTCTTTCTTTAGCGTATGCTGTAACCATTCATAAATCTCAAGGTTTAAGTGTAGACACTGCTTTGGTAAATATTGGAAGTACAGTGTTCAAACTGGAATGGCATGGTGAGCAAAAAACGATGGATTTAGGCCCAGATCTCTGTACTGGGGTGAATGTATGACATTGTTCTGCATTCTGTCCATCAACTGTTGTTTTTGCATTTGTCACCCCGAGTGGGACGGGTATGCCCAGACGTGGGTCCCGTGCTCTCCATGCCACTGGAATCAAGCTATCCTGGCTGAAGAGGGGTGAAACCCCGAAACCGGTCCTAGGATGCTTGTTTCCAGTCCAGGGAGGACCTGGCTTGGCAGTTCGGGCTGGACTGTTCCCATGAGGCACAGGGTCAAGACTGATTTGCATATGGCTGGGTTCAAACTGTTTTGGCATGGTGAGCAAAAAAACGATGGATTTAGGCCCAGATCTCTGTACTGGGGTGAATGTATGACATTGTTCTGCATTCTGTCCATCAACTGTTGTTTTTGCATTTGTCACCCCGAGTGGGACGGGTATGCCCAGACGTGGGTCCCGTGCTCTCCATGCCACTGGAATCAAGCTATCCTGGCTGAAGAGGGGTGAAACCCCGAAACCGGTCCTAGGATGCTTGTTTCCAGTCCAGGGAGGACCTGGCTTGGCAGTTCGGGCTGGACTGTTCCCATGAGGCACAGGGTCAAGACTGATTTGCATATGGCTGGGTTCAAACTGGAATGGCATGGTGAGCAAAAAACGATGGATTTAGGCCCAGATCTCTGTACTGGGGTGAATGTATAACATTGTTCTGCATTCTGTCCATCAACTGTTGTTTTTGCATTTGTCACCCCGAGTGGGACGGGTATGCCCAGACGTGGGTCCCGTGCTCTCCATGCCACTGGAATCAAGCTATCCTGGCTGAAGAGGGGTGAAACCCCGAAACCAGTCCTAAGATGCTTGTTTTCAGTCCAGGGAGGACCTGGCTTGGCAGTTCGGGCTGGACTGTTCCCATGAGGCACAGGGTCAAGACTGATTTGCATATGGCTGGGTTCAAACTGGAATGGCATGGTGAGCAAAAACGATGGATTTAGGCCCAGATCTCTGTACTGGGGTGAATGTATGACATTGTTCTGCATTCTGTCCATCAACTGTTGTTTTTGCATTTGTCACCCCGAGTGGGACGGGTATGCCCAGACGTGGGTCCCGTGCTCTCCATGCCACTGGAATCAAGCTATCCTGGCTGAAGAGGGGTGAAACCCCGAAACCGGTCCTAGGATGCTTGTTTCCAGTCCAGGGAGGACCTGGCTTGGCAGTTCGGGCTGGACTGTTCCCATGAGGCACAGGGTCAAGACTGATTTGCATATGGCTGGGTTCAAACTGGAATGGCATGGTGAGCAAAAAACGATGGATTTAGGCCCAGATCTCTGTACTGGGGTGAATGTATGACATTGTTCTGCATTCTGTCCATCAACTGTTGTTTTTGTATTTGTCACCCCGAGTGGGACGGGTATGCCCAGACGTGGGTCCCGTGCTCTCCATGCCACTGGAATCAAGCTATCCTGGCTGAAGAGGGGTGAAACCCCGAAACCGGTCCTAGGATGCTTGTTTCCAGTCCAGGGAGGACCTGGCTTGGCAGTTCGGGCTGGACTGTTCCCATGAGGCACAGGGTCAAGACTGATTTGCATATGGCTGGCTTCAAACTGGAATGGCATGGTGAGCAAAAAAACGATGGATTTAGGCCCAGATCTCTGTACTGGGGTGAATGTATGACATTGTTCTGCATTCTGTCCATCAACTGTTGTTTTTGCTAAAGAAGGCATGGCATATGTTGCATTGTCTCGAGTAAGGACATTATCTGGTTTGTATTTGATTGATTTTAATGAGAAAAAGATTAGTGCTGATGTAAATTGTGTAAGAGAGTACAATCGGTTAAGAAGACTTTATGCTCCTTAGTTAGATGAATATCCCGTATATGAGAAACTGTACAGTGTGTCCAAAATGGAAATATGACAAATATTTCACTGAGATTCAAAAAAAGAAAAGAATTCAAGAGAATGATAAAACTGCAAAGAAAATGAAAATGGACACAGTTGATGATATTGTAGGATGCCAGTTAGAAAATAGTTCAGGTATCAACTGCTATGCTAATGTAATTGTGAATGTTGTGTTTTATCTAGAGGATCTTCATCATGAAATTATGGAAAATCGAGAAAAAAGATTCTGTTCTTTACTACATTATATTTTTGAAAAGTTGATAACTGATAGAAAAAAAATCCATACTGCTTCTGGCATTCGGCATCTTTTGGATATATGTACTGGATCATTGAAATTTGCATTGAATGTACAACAAGACGCACAAGAATTTCTTATGTTTATGCTTGCAGTATTGGAAGATGAAGGAATAGAAATTGAAAATTGTTTGGAGTAAGTTACAGATGGGATCACAAATGTGAAGAGTGTTCATTTTCTTCAAGCACTGAAATAGACACTGAATGATTCCTATATTTGACAATACCAGATTGCAAATCAGTGTCTTTTAACAAGTTCCTAAAAACAGCTAATCAAGATATTAAATGTTATCATTGTAAACCAGAAATGTTGTCAACATTATTTATAGAAAGATTTGGACAATATGTCATTTTAATGCTACAACGTTGTAGAGCAGATGGAAGAAAACTGGAAATCAAAAATAAACATTTTGTGGCAAGTCAAGTATCAATTTCTGGAAGAACTTTTAAAGCAGTGGCTATTTTTTTCCATGATGGACCTACTACAACATCTGGACACTATACTGTGTATTTAAAGTGCAATAAAGGATGGACACATTGCAATGATGCCCATTTGGAATTCAAATGTAGGTTGCCTTACGAATTACCAAATTCATATCTGATATTTTTGAATCCAAAGTTTTGAAAACATCATTTGGCCTATTGGGAAGATGTGAACACAAATTAATGAGTTTATTTTGGATATTTAAATGCAAATGAATTTGGAAACATTATTCGGCCTAATGGGAAGGTGTGAACAATTACTGTTTGGATTATTGTTTGTGCTAATTCTTATTGCATTTGCAAAATTGTGTTTAAAAGAAGTAGTTTATATATTTGATCTTTATATTATAGGCTATGTAAATGAGAGTGTATATTTTACAAAATGTACTTCAAAGAAAGAAATGAATTAATGTAGATGAAGAATGTAATTTAGAAACTGTAGATAGGTAAACAGAGAGTGGAACTTGTTGTAAATATTTTCAATGCAGATTTGATTTTTTTTACAATCTCATTGATTGTATTTTTTCCCCGCTGTTATATGATGATCTACATTGAAATCACTGTGTATGGTGAAATTCAGTAGGATCTGAGAACAGCAAAAAAGGGAAAGTGAATATGTTATGTAATTCTAAAATTATGTTGTGTTGTTAAGGGTATAATATTATATGCAATAACAGTTTTTCTTCTTTTTTTACAGAAAGTAATAATAAAGTTTGAAAAGATTTTAAATTCAGTTTACAACAAAACTACTGTAAAATAGTTTCACTGAGTTTAGTATCTTCTTTAATAAAAAGGTAAGATGAAGTAATGTAATAAGCATGATAATATGAACTAATGTTTACAGTCGCTTTTACTGCACTCATCCATTTTTTCAAACACTACCCGTGCACTCATCTATACAGTTAGGCACTATTCCCACACTCCAGCCATCACCCATGCACTATCAATGCACTTCTCCAATCACCTAGCCTGTACCCATACACTTATAATATCACCCAGACACTATCTATGTACTCCTCCAATCAACCACGCACTATCTGTACACTTGTGCAATCACCCAGGCATTATTCATGTACTCATCCATGCACTCTGGTACTACTCATGCACTCCTCCAATCACCCATGCACTATCCATGCACTTCTCCAATCACCTAGCATATACCCATACAGTTATAATATCACCCAGACACTACCTATGTACTCCTTCAATCACCCAGGTACTATTTGTACACTCATGCAATAAGCTAGACATTACCCATGCATTCCTCCAATCACCCAGGCACTACCCATGCACTTCTTCAATCACTCAGGCAGTACCCATACACTCCTCCAATCATCCAGGCACTACCCATGCAGTGTTGCAATCACCCAGACATTACCCATGCACTGCTTCAATCACTCAGGAATTACCCATGCACTCCTTCAATCACTGAGGCAGTACCCATGCACTCCTCCAATCACCCAGACATTACTCTTGCACTCATGCAATCACCCAGGCATTACCCATGCACTCCTTGAATCACTCAGGCAGTACCCATGCACTCTTACAATCACCCAGACATTACTCTTGCACTCATGGAATCACCCAGGCATTACCTATGCACTCCTTCAATCAGTCAGGCAGTACCCATGCACTTTTTTGATCACCCAGACAGTACCCATGCACTTATGCAATCACCCAGGCATTACCTATGCAGTCTTTCAATCACTCAGGCAGTACCCATGTACTCCTCCAATCACCCAGACATTACTCCTGTGCTCATGGAATCACCCAAGCACTACCCATGCACTCCTTCAATCACTCAGGCAGTATCCATGTACTCTTCCAATCACCCAGGCACTACCCATGCACTTATGCAATCACCCAGGCATTACCTATGCACTCCTTCAATCACCCAGGCAGTACCCATGCACTCCTCCAATCACCCAGGCACTATCTATGCAATCACCCAGGCATTACCCATGCACTCCTTCAATCACTCAGGCAGTGTCCATGCACTGCTCCAATCACCCAGACATTACCCCCCCACTCATGCAATCACCCAGGCATTACCCATGCAATCCTTGAATCACTCAGGCAGTACCCATGCACTCCTACAATGACCCAGGCACTATCCATGCACTGATGCAATCACCCAGGCGTTACCCATGCACTCCTTGAATCACTCAGGCAGTACCCATGCACTCCTCCAATGACCCAGACATTACTCTTGCACTCAAGGAATCACCCAGGCATTACCTATGCACTCCTTCAATCAGTCAGGCAGTACCCATGCACTCCTCCAATGACCCAGACATTATACCTGCACTCATGCAAATAGCCAGGCACTACCCATGCACTTTTTCAATCACTCAGGCAGTACCCATGTACTCCTTCAATCACCCAGGCACTACCCATGCACTCATGCAATCACCCAGGCATTACCCATGCAATCCTTCAATCGCTCAGGTAGTACCCATGCACTGCTCCAATCACCCAGACACTACCCATGCACTTATGCAATCACCAAGGCATTACCTATGCAGTCCTTCAATCACTCAGGCAGTACCCATGCACTTCTTCAATCACTCAAGCAGTACCCTTGCACTCCTTCAGACATCCAGGTACTACCCTTGCCCTCCTCCAATCATCCAGTCACTACCCATGCACTTATAAAATCACCCAGGCACTATGTATGCACTTATGCAATCACCCAGGCACTACCCCTGCAGTCATGCAACCACCCAGACACTACCTATGTACTCATGGAATAACCCAGGCACTACCCTTGCACTCCTCCAATCACCCAGCCACTACCCATGCACTTATATAATCACCCAAACACTACCTATGCACTCGTCTAATCACTCAGGCAGTGCCCATGCACTCCTCCAATCACCCAAACACTACTCATGCACTCATCCATGCACTTAGGCTCTACCCATGCACTCATTCAATCACTCAGGCACTACTATTGCACACATCTATTCTCTCAAACACTACCCATGCACTCATGCAATCACTCAAGTACTACCCATGCAGTCCTCCAATCACTCAGGCACTACTATTGCACTCATCCATTCCCTCAAACACTAGCCATGCACTCATCCATTCTCTCAAACACTACCCATGCACTCATCCAATCACTCAGGCACTACCCATGCACTCCTCCAATCACGCAGGCACTTCCCATGCACTCATGCAATCACTCAGGTAGTCTTTTTGTACTCATCCATTCCCTCAAGCAAAACCCATGCACTCTTCTATGCACTCAGACTCTACCCATGCACTCATTTAATCACTCAGGCACTACTCTTGCACTCATCCATTCCCTCAAACATTACTCATGTACTTATCCATGCACTCAGGGACTACCGATGCACTCTTCCAATCACCCAGGCCCTACCCAAGCACTCATGCAATCACCCAGGCACTACCCATGCATTCATGCAATCACTCAGGCACTACTGCTGCACTCATTCATTCCCTCAAACACTATCCATGCACTCATCCAATGACTCAGGCAATACTGCTGCACTCATTCATTCACTCAGACAGTACTTATTCACTCATACAATGACTCGGACATTACACTTGCAGTCATTCATAGAACACATACAAGTTTGTCTATTTTTAATCAATTAGGCGGTTCTAAAAAGAACCATTTTATTTCTTCTTTTTTGTTTTTAATTTTTTTGTGGTTTGTGAACTCTTTTATTAATTTTTTGGGTGTTTTTTTTAAACAAAAAATGAAAAAAACAAGGAAATGAACTAAAAAAACTTTTCAAAACATTTTGCAATTAGAAACTCATTGAAAAAAAAAAAAAAATTAACAATGATGATTCTTTGCAGCAACAACAATAGCTGCAACAGATTGCTCGCCTGCACAAAGAAGTTTCTTGCACTTTATGCAGTGCTGTTCCAGTCCTGCAAATTCTGGAACAATTTGTGTGGATGCAGTGGATCCCGAAGAAGTACTAGGTCCTGCGACCTGATCATCATGCTGAGACTCTTGCATTTGGCGCCGATGTTGTTCACACGCAAGACGGTTTGGATGCATGGTCTGAAGGTGTTTGAACATTGATGAAGTCCCGCAGGAATACTTCTTTTCTGATCCACGAGATAAGACGTTCTTGCAAACAGTGCAGGTGACTTTGCGGGCATTCACCTTCTTTTCTCCTTCTGGGATACAGAAGAAAGCCCACACAATACTCTCTTTCCTTTTCTTAATTGGTTCTTCTAGCTCCTCTTCATCTGCAGGAATATCCTGTGGTGGATTTTGAGATGCCATTTCCTCTCTTGGAAAAAAACACCAAAAAAATAAAGAGGCACAGAAAACACAAGAGGTGTTTCTTGAAAAGATGCTCCTGGAAGAATGAAAAAAATGGGTGGGGTCCTTCAAGTTCTAGAATAGAAAGCTTCTAAACCAATAAAACTGTTTCTTTTGAAGTCACATGGGATTCGCGCACCCGGCGCGCAACCGGCACGCACCCGGCGCGAATTCCGAAAAATATATTTAACAATAATATATCTTTATTACAATTACAAATATATGATATTTACACTTATATTAAGTAATCTCTTGGTATAATATATATAATAAAGTTATATACATATACTTTTATAACTTAAAGATTTGCGATGGATTCGCGCAACTGGCGCGACCCCCGGAAATACGTACGTGACATTGCGCGGGGTCAAGAACCGCGCACTCTTCGCATACCATACCCGCATCGTACAAGACTTAACCAATATGGCGGCAAAATTCTTGGATTCGCGCACCCACTATGACTGGTACACGATCGGTACGCGGATCCATTTTTTTTTATTTTAAAAAAAGGTAAATGCATATTTTAGAAAGGAGAAAACATTACATTATTTTTATAAAAAATTTAAAATTAAGAAAAAGTATTTTTGGAGATTATACTTAGAAATTAGCATTTGAAAAACCTTTGAAATTCACTGAAAAAATCATAGGTTTCAGGGACGTTATAGTTAGAAATTAGCATTTAAAAAACCTTTGAAATTCACTGAAAAAACCATAGGTTTCAGGGACGTTATAGGTAGAAATTAGCATTTAAAAAACCTAAGAAATTCACTGAAAAAAACACAGGTTTCAGGGACGTTATAGTTAGTTCGACATTTCACTCGTACAAAACCAGAGAAATTCAGCTGTTATAGTCAGTTGAGGTAACTATAGCTCGTGCCCCCGCAATGCACTGCTGATGACGTCACATATTACATCACTCATGACATGGTCAGTGACATCACTCATGACATCACTGATGACATCTCAAATAGCATCACTGATGACATCACTGATGACATCATCCACGTGATAATCTGATGCACCTCCTCACACCCTAACATAACCTTTGATACACCCACTCTAAAATTCAGACTACCATTTTCGAAACCAAAGACACACCAATACCAGTTACTACATACCCACTCACTGATTCCTAGGTCTACACACACATATCTACTCATTCACCCATACAGTCACTCATACATGCAGTCACTCATCAATACAGCACTATCATATGCACTCATACACATATACAGACACTCACACACTGCCACTCACCCATAGACTTACTCACACACATAGTCACTCATGCAAAGAATCAATCACACTCCCATTTACTCACCTACACAATTATACACACACCACCTCACTTATTCATACAGATACTAACACATACTTACTCTGTTATACAATCACTGACACAAGCACACACTCATCCATACAGCCAGTCTCACAATCACTCACTCTCACATATAGTCATTTATATAGTCCAACACTCACATATACTGCCTTTCACATATGTAGTTACTCAAACATGTACCACTGAGACATCTAAACACTCACCAACACACCCATACACACACTCACCCACCCATACAGCCCTTCACAGATGCACTCTTGAACCCATACACCCAGAGAATCACCCACTCACACATCTATGCACAAAGTCCCACACACCCACCCACTCCACACAGACACTCAGGCACACATACAGATACTCAGACAACCAATCAATAACCCATTTAGACACTCATGTAGCTACTCACCAACCCATGCAGCCGCTTACCCACCAACTGACAGACTAATACAAACATTCACACAGTTTAGTCACTAACTCATGCATTCAGTAAGACACGTTTAATCACTCACTTATACAGTCAGTCACGCACCTACTAAATCATCCATACAGACACTCATAAACCCACTCATTCTTCAATACACCTTGGCATATATATATATAAAACATATTTAAACTTTACAGAAACACACAGTCACTGGATGATGTCATCAGTGATGTCACTGACCATGTCATTAGTGATGTAATATGTGACGTCATCAGCAGTGCATTGCGGGGGCGCGAGTTATAGTTACCTCAACTAACTATAACAGCTGAATTTCTCTGGTTTTGTACGAGTGAAATGTCCAACTACTATAACGTCCCTCAAACCTGTGTTTTTTCCAGTGAATATATATATATTCACTTAAAAAACCATAGGTTTTAGGGACAGTTATAGTTAGTTGGACATTTCACTCGTACAAAACCATAGAAATTCCCCCGTTATAGTTAGTTCAGCTAACTATAACTCGCGCCCCCGCAATGCACTGCTGATGACGTCCCATATTACATCCCTCATGACATGGTCAGTGACATCACTGATTACATCATCCAGTGACTGTGTGTTTCTGTAAAGTTTAAATATGTTTTATATATATATGCCAAGGTGTATTGAAGAATGAGTGGGTTTATGAGTGTCTGTATGGATGATTTAGTAGGTGCGTGACTGACTGTATAAGTGAGTGATTAAACGTGTCTTACTGAATGCATGAGTTAGTGACTAAACTGTGTGAATGTTTGTATTAGTCTGTCAGTTGGTGGGTAAGCGGCTGCATGGGTTGGTGAGTAGCTACATGAGTGTCTAAATGGGTTATTGATTGGTTGTCTGAGTATCTGTATGTGTGCCTGAGTGTCTGTGTGGGTGGGTGGGGTGTGTGGGACTTTGTGCATAGATGTGTGAGTGGGTGATTCTCTGGGTGTATGGGTTCAAGAGTGCATCTGTGAAGGGCTGTATGGGTGGGTGAGTGTGTGTATGGGTGTGTTGGTGAGTGTTTAGATGTCTCAGTGGTACATGTTTGAGTAACTACATATGTGAAAGGCAGTATATGTGAGTGTTGGACTATATAAATGACTATATGTGAGAGTGAGTGATTGTGAGACTGGCTGTATGGATGAGTGTGTGCTTGTGTCAGTGATTGTATAACAGAGTAAGTATGTGTTAGTATCTGTATGAATAAGTGAGGTGGTGTGTGTATAATTGTGTAGGTGAGTAAATGGGAGTGTGATTGATTCTTTGCATGAGTGACTATGTGTGTGAGTAAGTCTATGGGTGAGTGGCAGTGTGTGAGTGTCTGTATATGTGTATGAGTGCATATGATAGTGCTGTATTGATGAGTGACTGCATGTATGAGTGACTGTATGGGTGAATGAGTAGATGTGTGTGTAGACCTAGGAATCAGTGAGTGGGTATGTAGTAACTGGTATTGGTGTGTCTTTGGTTTCGAAAATGGTAGTCTGAATTTTAGAGTGACATGGTCAGTGACATCACTGATGACATCACATCCCCTTTTTTCTCGGCCCCGCTTGACGAATCACGCCGAAACTTTCAGGGTAGGAGCGGACCGGAGCGGGCCATAAAGTTTGAAAATTTCGCGAAGATTCGTCAACCGACGCAAGAGTTATTTCAAATAGAATGTCACGGATTTCCTATGGAAAATAGGTCTTAACTATAACTATAGTAGATAATATATTATCGCGGCCCCCCTCCCCAAAAATGGGGTCCCCGGGGCCTTAAATGGCCTGAGGAGGGGGGCCACGCAGCCCCCCTCCAAATATTTAAAATTTTTAAAAAAGAGGGCATGCCCCGGGGGATGGGGTCCCCGGGGCCAATATAGGCCCAGGGAAGGGGGGCCACGCGGCCCCCTTCCCGTTTTATTTTAATTTAAAAAAAAAAATGAAAATCCTCATGCCCCGGGGGATGGGGTCCCCGGGGCCAAAAGAGGCCAAGGAAGGGGGGCCAAGCAGCCCCCTCCCATACAAAAAAAAAAAAAAAAAGACCGGCATCGTGCCGGAGGCCCCGCCCCCACCCTGCAGCAGTCTGCAAACGCGTCCCCTGGCGCGTTTGCAGATGGGGAACGATTTCCCCTTGAATACTGGGGGTCCCTGGGGCCAACTAGCCCACCAGAAACCTCCAGTATGCGCCAGGGGCTGCGTTGCAGAGAGGTGTACAGAGGCCACGCCCCTTTTACACCTCTCTGCAACGCAGCTCTGTGGCGCTTTTGGAGGTACATGGTGGGCTAGTTGGACTCCAGGGACCCTCAGGATTCAAGGGGACTTAATCCCCAACTTAAAATGCGCCAAGGGCGCGTTTGCACAGTGGTGAAGGGAGGGGGCGGGGCTTCAGGTGACATGTGTGCAAACAGGCCTCGTGGCGCATTTTAAGATGGGGAATTAAATCCTCTTCAATCCTGAGGGTCCCTGAGGCCAACTAGCCCACCAGGTACCTCCAGTAAGCGCCACGGAGCTGCGTTGCAGAGTGTTGTAAAAGGGGCGTGGCCTCTGTACACCTCTCTGCAACGCCGCCCCTGGCGCATACTGGAGGTTCCTGGTGGGCTAGTTGGCCCCTAGGGACCCTCAGGATTGAGGAGGAATTAATTCTCCAACTTAAAACGCGCCACAGGGCGTGTTTGCAGACATGTCACCTCAGGCCCCACCCCCTTCCTTCACCATTGTGCAAATATTCCTCTAAAATCAACCGAACTACGAATTCCGATTTACTCACCTGTTATCAGGAGAGACCTCAGTGCTGCATCTTTGAGCTCAGTACTGATCCTGAAAAGTAATTTTAACCGTACTTACCAGTAACTTGAATTTCCTTCCATAGTCTAACATTGACTGGTTTCTCTTGGAAATTCTTCTAAGTGTGGAGTTTTGGAACTTTATAATATTCCTCTAAAATCAGCCGAACTACAAATTCCGATTTACTCACCTGTTATCAGGAGAGAACCCAGTGCTGCATCTTTTACCCCAGCACTGACCTTGAAAAGTAATTCTAACCGTACTTACCAGTAACTTGAATTTCCTTCCATAGGCTAACATTGACTGGTTTCACTTGGAAATTCTTCTAAGTGTGGAGTTTTGGAACTTTATAATATTTCTCTAAAATCAGCCGAACTATGAATTCCGATTTACTCACCTGTTATCAGGAGAGAACCCAGTGCTGCATCTTTTAGCCCAGCACTGATCCTGAAAAGTAATTTTAACCGTACTTACCAGTAACTTGTATTTCCTTCCATAGGAATCCATTGTCTGGTTTTCAGCAGAAAAGTTTCAAAGTGTCGATTTTCACAAACTACAAATATTCCTTAAAAATCACCTGTATGACTTAAACGCATTCTTTCAACTGTTTACAGGAGATGCACCAGTGCTGGATCCAGGATCCACCACTGAGTAAGAAAAAGTAACGATAACACTACTTACCTGCTAAGTGAATTTCCTCCCATAGGATAACATTGGTGATTCTATGTGAAAAAGTTTCCAAGTGTCAACTTTTAAAATACAATAATATTCCTTAAAAATCACTACTGTAACCAAAACGCTTTTACTCAACTGTTTACAGGAGATGTCCCAGGACTGAATCTAGGATCCAGTCCTGTGGTGAGAAAAGTAATCCATAAAGTAACTAATTGCATTTAAGTAGAAATTCACATTGAGCTCAATGTTGCATTGTGTTTGAAATTGTGTTGCCCATTGCAACAACTGTAACTACTGTACTTAAAAGTCTATTGCCTAGTTGCAAAGTATTTAAACTAAAGTAATTCATTCTGAGAAAGTATATTTTGTAATGTAATGTATAATGTAATTACAATGTAATTTAAAAAATAAAATATCTAAAAATAAATAGTTGAAAAAAATGTTGTAAATCAGTATCAAAAAATAAATATAACAATTAATACAATTAAAAAATTGTCATTTACAAAACCTTTGAAATTCACTGAAAAAAACCATAGGTTTCAGGCACGTTATAGTTAGAAATTAGCATTTAAAAACCTTACAAATTCACTGAAAAAATCATAGGTTTCAGGCACGTTATAGTTAGAAATTAGCATTTACAAAACCTTTGAAATTCACTGAAAAAACCATAGGTTTTAGGGACAGTTATAGTTAGTTGGACATTGCACTCGTACAAAACCCGTGAAATTCCCCCGTTATAGTTAGTTCAGCTAACTATAACTCGCGCCCCGCAATTCACTGCTGATGACGTCACATATTACATCACTCATGACATGGTCAGTGACATCACTGATGACATCACTGATGACATCTCAAATGACATCACTGATGACATCATCCATGTGATAATTTCATGCATCTTCTCACACCCTAATATAACTTTTGATACACCCACTCTTATTTACAGACTGCCATTCGCAAAACCATACACACTCCAATACCAATAACTATATACCCACTCACTGATTCTTAGGTCTACACACACACATCTACTCACTCACCCGTCCAGTCACTCATACTTACAGTCACTCAGTACAGGACTATCATATGCACTCATACACCTATATAAACACTCACACACCGCCACTCATCCATAGAGGTACTCACACACCTAGTCAGTCATGCAAAAAATTAATCACACACCCATTTACTCACCTATAGAGTTATACACACACACCAGCTCACTTAGTCATACAAATACTAGCACATTCTTACGCTGTTATACAATAACTGATACAAGCACACACGCATCCATACAGCCACTCTCACAATCACACACTCTCACTTATAGCCTTTTAAATACTCTGGGCCGGTATATCGATTTCTTCATTCGTGACATGGTACAAGAAACCGTAGCCTACGTTAAGGATACTACACAATTCATCAGACTAATTGAACATGAACTCTATGACCCCAGATCAGAACTGCTAGTTACACTAGACATAGAATCACTCTACACGAACATTCCACAAGACAAAGGCATTCGTGTTATCCAAAACCATCTTGAGAACAGACCCAGACCACACAAAGTCCCTAGTGACTTTATCATAGACTTGTTGACAATAGCCCTTACCCAAAATTACTTCATGTTTCAAGAAAAATATTACAAACAATGCAAAGGGACTTCCATGGGGGCTGTTTTTGCCCCCAATTTCGCTATACTATTTGTTGACGATATGGAAATCACACATGTATTAAATCAATGTAACCCGTATCGCAGTAAGATCAGAAATTGGCATCGATACATCGATGATGTCTTCATGATTTGGCAGGGCTCATCCATGGAACTCGAATCCTTCTGCATATGGCTAAATAACTGCCAGCCTGACCTTAGGTTCACGTATTCCTTTGACATCACGCAGATTAGCTATCTGGACGTGACTGTTAAATCAGCAGAAGGTGGTCTCTATACTACCTTATATAGGAAGCCCACAGAACGCAACACCCTCCTACACTATAAAAGCAACCATCCTAGAGCATTACGAGATGGTTTGCCCTATGGGCAATTCCTCAGGATTCGCAGAAATTGCAAACTCAAAGAGGATTACCTTAGGGAAGCAAACATTCTGTGCGAAAAACTTATGAGCAGAGACTACCCCCGCCGGCTGGTCAAAAGATCGATGAAAAGGGCATGGTATACACATAGGGAGACTCTTTTGGAGCCCACCCCCAAACAAACTATGACACGTATCCCATGTGTCACTACCTTTGGGCCTGCCAGCAACAAAATAACTAAACTAATCAAAAAACATTGGCCTCTCCTTACCTCAATTAACATCACTAAGGAGGCTCCCTATTCTCATTTAAGAGAGGCCGGAACATCAAAGATCATCTTGTTAGGGCATATAAGCCACCCAACAATGCAGTCACTGTACGTTCGTGTTTTGGCTTACCACCAGTTACAGGACATTACAAATGTGGAAATTGTGTTGCATGCCCTTTCACAAAAACACCAAAGAGTTTGTTTATGGCACCACTACTCACAAACTTGATTTTTTCTCTAACTGCAATTCGGTTAATGTAATTTATTGCATCCAATGCCCTTGCAATCTTCTGTATATCGGACAAACCACTCAGAAAATAAAAACACGCATTGGCCAACACAGGAGCAGAATCCGATGTCAAACAATCACTGCACCGTTGGTGGTGCACTTCATGGAGAAAGGACACTCTGAACAGGATCTCCAATGGCAAGTTGTTGACATGTTGCACCCAAGCCCCAGAGGTGGTGATCCTCGAGCCACCCTGAACAGACTGGAGTGCAACTGGATGTTTAAATGCCGCTCAATCCAACATGGACTCAATACCATAGAGGAATGGAATCAGATACTGTAGCATTTTTTCTTCCAGCTACTGTGTAATATATTCTGGACATGCCCTAAAACAGTTTTATTATTTTTTTATTATTTTTTGTATTTTTTGAATTTTTAACTATTAACTTCCTCTTGTGTGTATATATATGCCTTCTACCCATCCTGTATGCCTATCCTCATGTGGCTAATTCCCCGTTTTCCAATGTTTTTAAACTCTATGTATCACCATGACCACGTAATTTCCCTCCCCTCACTGTGCCATCAGCGGCACTACTCTCAATTAGGTCCCTGCCTGCCCCTCACCTAACATGGCCGCCCTAACGGGGCGCTCGTAACTGAGCATACGTCTGACGTCACTACCGAGCGTCACCATACTTTAGGCACGGTAGCACATGAGCACGCTGACTTAGCCGCGTCTACTCTTCCGAGCCTGATTCAGCCTCAATACGGTACCGGAGGGAACCCGGACCTCGCAGCACCTCCCCTGAGCCAAGTAAGTTCTGTTGCTTTTTGCTCACCCCGTACGTCCGCAGTGATCACGCGCCCCTTCCTATTCTGATATGTACCCCTCTTCCTACAGCTGGCAACCAAACGGAATTACCTTCGACTTGGCTCATTCTTGATTTTAGACCCCACGGTTGCTCATTTACTGGCTTGGTAAGTGGAGTCCCTGGTTGCTCAGCCACTAGCCACAGGTTAATCCCACCCTGTTGGTTGCGCTCACTGATCGTTTCCTTATTGCAGATTGCCCCTTGATTTTAGCCCCGTGCTGCAGTTACCACTCCTTGAAGTACTCAGGTAACTGCTTGTACACTCACCCCGGGCCGCACCACCGCCTCGTATCCTTTGGGCATATGCTGTCCCCGCCTCACTTATTCACTATGCACCACTCGGTTTAAGTTCTGTTCCCAGCACGTTCTGTTACCGAGACCAACATAGTGTTGAACCCGATGTACACTTCTGTATTGCGCACTTCTGTATTGCGCCCTCACGATCCCACTATTGGTTCACGGGGATTATTACTTTTTACGAGATTGATTGACTCCACAATTGAACTATGTATACTTGTGCATTACAATCAAGCCCTGATATGTAAAACGCTTGAATATCGCTTTACCTCACAAGCCGTAGAAATTATTTGTTTTTGTTTAATTTTTTAATTAATAATTTTTTCGTACGAATTGTTTAATTAACCAATTCACCGGCTGTCTGCTAGATTCGAATGACTGCCTTCTTAGATATGTTCCAGGGACCAATGTCTTCTTTTCTTCTCTAGATTCTACATGCTCACATGTTTTACGTCCTGATGATGGTCTCAATTAATAGAGATCGAAACGCCGTCGACCTTTAACAACCAAAACTCAAAGTGTATAAACTTTCTCATGAGTTTTGTATAACGTTGTCAATGTGATGTAAATTTTTAAGTCACCAGCACTTTTCACTTTTCACGCAACCCCACTTGATATGTGAGCACCAGGACTAGATCCTTTGATAATAATGTGGATGATATACCATTTATGATGTTAATAAATGTGTTATCTTTTCCACAACTTTGTGTCCCTGCATATATTGTTCTCTCTTGCCTAGACGAAAGCCATTATTTGATCGACAGTAGCCTAGGCTACCCGAGGACCTATTTGGGCCTCACCTTGACCATTGTTTTTCTAACCGCTTATATTGCCCCCGGTCGTATCTCTGGGGTACCCTTGTTTTCTAAAACATACTCTACGTGCAGTGGCCGCACTGCGAGGGTTACTACCACTTCCTTGTGAGTGGTTCATTTTTCTTTATTTAATTATTTTTTTACGTGTATAAATATAACTCCCCTGAATTCCTTCCTATACCCCTGAATATGTCAACACCTACATATACAGAGGAGTATATTGCAAGAATCACTAGTGGCCCGTCCCTGTTTCAAACATCAGTACCGATACCAATCCCCACGGATGTCGCTACCGAGAAAATAACGGCCCTAGAACATCTAAAAAAGAAACACATTCGTACTGAACTTCATGCACGCATGTTAACAGAATATTTAAAAGCTGACATTATACCCATAGGGTTACAAGTCCGTAATACCCCTGCCATCTTTTTGCAAGATCCCAAGTTTAAAAACGGTTTTGCACACATTGGCACAACTTGTTCCAGGCACTGGATGGTGCTTGGTATAGATACTGCTCTTGAACACAGTAAAAAGAACTTGAGGAAATACTAGCATTAGAGAAATCAATACTAGAACTCGAGAATCTCTCAGACGCCAAAAGCATTCTTGAGAGACTAGAAAGGACTATCTCAGACTTTCACAAATTCGAGCATCATAAAAAAGCTACAAAAGTCACTAAAGACATAAAAAATTATAGTAAAGAGAAAACCTACCCCTACCTTAGAGAGGACTTTTTACCAACCCCCAATCCGCACCCAGACAACAGACAGGCACCTGGGGTAGATTTAAGAATAGACAGCCTGTGACTTTTTCTGAATCATCCGCTGACTCTGACGCCTCAGACCCAGGTGCAGGTCCCAGCTCAGCACCTCACAACCCTAATTTTTTAGGGAGAGGCCAACCTTTCCAAACAGAGAGAGGACGAGACCAAACCACGCTACAACTTCCCCCTGGAGAACGCCAGACACGGCGGAAGTTCTACCAATGGGGTTATCAATACTGAACGCAATTGAAGCAGTAGACACCTCTGCACCCCCACCCATGGAATCCATTCCTATTTTCAATCTATCCAGTCATCAATTAGCCTCATCTGAGATAGCACTTCTTAGTAAAGGACTCTCTTACGTGGTTACAGTAAAACCTGACTGGTTTAATATACAACTTGAATTGTACCAATTTTTCAGAAAAATAAGACTTACATCCTTCTTTCTGAATAAAGACCTACCGCCGAAATATGACACCACAGGACTACGCCCAAAATCGACGTTTAACCCTCCAACTGGTTGCCTCCCACCAGAGGTCATTACTTTTGAGAACCTAGTTCTGAAAGACCTTGACGAACTAAGAAACCTTCACAACTTTATCCCTTACAACGTCAGTCTTGAAGAAAAAAAGAGCCTTCTTAAACTGAAAAAATGGATGACATCATTATCAAACCTTGTGACAAGGGAGGGGGATTGTAATTCAGGACAAAACTGACTATGACAAAGAAATCATGCGCCAACTCAATAATGCCACCCATTATGAGTCCCTTGCGCATAGCCCCTTACTCGAAATCCAATCCCTTATCCATACTACCACCAAGAAGGCTGAGGATACAGGCTTTATCAGCCATAATGAGTTTTTATTTCTTAACAATAAGAACCCTAGAACACCAGTAATATATACACTGCCCAAAGTCCACAAGAATCCCAACAACCCTCCAGGTAGACCCATCCTATCAGGCTGTGGTTCCATCCTTGAACCTCTGGGCCGGTATATCGATTTCTTCATTCGTGACATGGTACAAGAAACCGTAGCCTACGTTAAGGATACTACACAATTCATCAGACTAATTGAACATGAACTCTATGACCCCAGATCAGAACTGCTAGTTACACTAGACATAGAATCACTCTACACGAACATTCCACAAGACAAAGGCATTCGTGTTATCCAAAACCATCTTGAGAACAGACCAAGACAACACACAAAGTCCCTAGTGACTTTATCATAGACTTGTTGACAATAGCCCTTACCCAAAATTACTTCATGTTTCAAGAAAAATATTACAAACAATGCAAAGGGACTTCCATGGGGGCTGTTTTTGCCCCCAATTTCGCTATACTATTTGTTGACGATATGGAAATCACACATGTATTAAATCAATGTAACCCGTATCGCAGTAAGATCAGAAATTGGCATCGATACATCGATGATGTCTTCATGATTTGGCAGGGCTCATCCATGGAACTCGAATCCTTCTGCATATGGCTAAATAACTGCCAGCCTGACCTTAGGTTCACGTATTCCTTTGACATCACGCAGATTAGCTATCTGGACGTGACTGTTAAATCAGCAGAAGGTGGTCTCTATACTACCTTATATAGGAAGCCCACAGAACGCAACACCCTCCTACACTATAAAAGCAACCATCCTAGAGCATTACGAGATGGTTTGCCCTATGGGCAATTCCTCAGGATTCGCAGAAATTGCAAACTCAAAGAGGATTACCTTAGGGAAGCAAACATTCTGTGCGAAAAACTTATGAGCAGAGACTACCCCCGCCGGCTGGTCAAAAGATCGATGAAAAGGGCATGGTATACACATAGGGAGACTCTTTTGGAGCCCACCCCCAAACAAACTATGACACGTATCCCATGTGTCACTACCTTTGGGCCTGCCAGCAACAAAATAACTAAACTAATCAAAAACATTGGCCTCTCCTTACCTCAATTAACATCACTAAGGAGGCTCCCTATTCTCATTTAAGAGAGGCCGGAACATCAAAGATCATCTTGTTAGGGCATATAAGCCACCCAACAATGCAGTCACTGTACGTTCGTGTTTTGGCTTACCACCAGTTACAGGACATTACAAATGTGGAAATTGTGTTGCATGCCCTTTCACAAAAAACACCAAAGAGTTTGTTTATGGCACCACTACTCACAAACTTGATTTTTTCTCTAACTGCAATTCGGTTAATGTAATTTATTGCATCCAATGCCCTTGCAATCTTCTGTATATCGGACAAACCACTCAGAAAATAAAAACACGCATTGGCCAACACAGGAGCAGAATCCGATGTCAAACAATCACTGCACCGTTGGTGGTGCACTTCATGGAGAAAGGACACTCTGAACAGGATCTCCAATGGCAAGTTGTTGACATGTTGCACCCAAGCCCCAGAGGTGGTGATCCTCGAGCCACCCTGAACAGACTGGAGTGCAACTGGATGTTTAAATGCCGCTCAATCCAACATGGACTCAATACCATAGAGGAATGGAATCAGATACTGTAGCATTTTTTCTTCCAGCTACTGTGTAATATATTCTGGACATGCCCTAAAACAGTTTTATTATTTTTTTATTATTTTTTGTATTTTTTGAATTTTTAACTATTAACTTCCTCTTGTGTGTATATATATGCCTTCTACCCATCCTGTATGCCTATCCTCATGTGGCTAATTCCCCGTTTTCCAATGTTTTTAAACTCTATGTATCACCATGACCACGTAATTTCCCTCCCCTCACTGTGCCATCAGCGGCACTACTCTCAATTAGGTCCCTGCCTGCCCCTCACCTAACATGGCCGCCCTAACGGGGCGCTCGTAACTGAGCATACGTCTGACGTCACTACCGAGCGTCACCATACTTTAGGCACGGTAGCACATGAGCACGCTGACTTAGCCGCGTCTACTCTTCCGAGCCTGATTCAGCCTCAATACGGTACCGGAGGGAACCCGGACCTCGCAGCACCTCCCCTGAGCCAAGTAAGTTCTGTTGCTTTTTGCTCACCCCGTACGTCCGCAGTGATCACGCGCCCCTTCCTATTCTGATATGTACCCCTCTTCCTACAGCTGGCAACCAAACGGAATTACCTTCGACTTGGCTCATTCTTGATTTTAGACCCCACGGTTGCTCATTTACTGGCTTGGTAAGTGGAGTCCCTGGTTGCTCAGCCACTAGCCACAGGTTAATCCCACCCTGTTGGTTGCGCTCACTGATCGTTTCCTTATTGCAGATTGCCCCTTGATTTTAGCCCCGTGCTGCAGTTACCACTCCTTGAAGTACTCAGGTAACTGCTTGTACACTCACCCCGGGCCGCACCACCGCCTCGTATCCTTTGGGCATATGCTGTCCCCGCCTCACTTATTCACTATGCACCACTCGGTTTAAGTTCTGTTCCCAGCACGTTCTGTTACCGAGACCAACATAGTGTTGAACCCGATGTACACTTCTGTATTGCGCACTTCTGTATTGCGCCCTCACGATCCCACTATTGGTTCACGGGGATTATTACTTTTTACGAGATTGATTGACTCCACAATTGAACTATGTATACTTGTGCATTACAATCAAGCCCTGATATGTAAAACGCTTGAATATCGCTTTACCTCACAAGCCGTAGAAATTATTTGTTTTTGTTTAATTTTTAATTAATAATTTTTTCGTACGAATTGTTTAATTAACCAATTCACCGGCTGTCTGCTAGATTCGAATGACTGCCTTCTTAGATATGTTCCAGGGACCAATGTCTTCTTTTCTTCTCTAGATTCTACATGCTCACATGTTTTACGTCCTGATGATGGTCTCAATTAATAGAGATCGAAACGCCGTCGACCTTTAACAACCAAAACTCAAAGTGTATAAACTTTCTCATGAGTTTTGTATAACGTTGTCAATGTGATGTAAATTTTTAAGTCACCAGCACTTTTCACTTTTCACGCAACCCCACTTGATATGTGAGCACCAGGACTAGATCCTTTGATAATAATGTGGATGATATACCATTTATGATGTTAATAAATGTGTTATCTTTTCCACAACTTTGTGTCCCTGCATATATTGTTCTCTCTTGCCTAGACGAAAGCCATTATTTGATCGACAGTAGCCTAGGCTACCCGAGGACCTATTTGGGCCTCACCTTGACCATTGTTTTTCTAACCGCTTATATTGCCCCCGGTCGTATCTCTGGGGTACCCTTGTTTTCTAAAACATACTCTACGTGCAGTGGCCGCACTGCGAGGGTTACTACCACTTCCTTGTGAGTGGTTCATTTTTCTTTATTTAATTATTTTTTTACGTGTATAAATATAACTCCCCCTGAATTCCTTCCTATACCCCTGAATATGTCAACACCTACATATACAGAGGAGTATATTGCAAGAATCACTAGTGGCCCGTCCCTGTTTCAAACATCAGTACCGATACCAATCCCCACGGATGTCGCTACCGAGAAAATAACGGCCCTAGAACATCTAAAAAGAAACACATTCGTACTGAACTTCATGCACGCATGTTAACAGAATATTTAAAAGCTGACATTATACCCATAGGGTTACAAGTCCGTAATACCCCTGCCATCTTTTTGCAAGATCCCAAGTTTAAAAACGGTTTTGCACACATTGGCACAACTTGTTCCAGGCACTGGATGGTGCTTGGTATAGATACTGCTCTTGAACACAGTAAAAAAGAACTTGAGGAAATACTAGCATTAGAGAAATCAATACTAGAACTCGAGAATCTCTCAGACGCCAAAAGCATTCTTGAGAGACTAGAAAGGACTATCTCAGACTTTCACAAATTCGAGCATCATAAAAAAGCTACAAAAGTCACTAAAGACATAAAAAATTATAGTAAAGAGAAAACCTACCCCTACCTTAGAGAGGACTTTTTTACCAACCCCCAATCCGCACCCAGACAACAGACAGGCACCTGGGGTAGATTTAAGAATAGACAGCCTGTGACTTTTTCTGAATCATCCGCTGACTCTGACGCCTCAGACCCAGGTGCAGGTCCCAGCTCAGCACCTCACAACCCTAATTTTTTAGGGAGAGGCCAACCTTTCCAAACAGAGAGAGGACGAACCAAACCACGCTACAACTTCCCCCCTGGAGAACGCCAGACACGGCGGAAGTTCTACCAATGGGGTTATCAATACTGAACGCAATTGAAGCAGTAGACACCTCTGCACCCCCACCCATGGAATCCATTCCTATTTTCAATCTATCCAGTCATCAATTAGCCTCATCTGAGATAGCACTTCTTAGTAAAGGACTCTCTTACGTGGTTACAGTAAAACCTGACTGGTTTAATATACAACTTGAATTGTACCAATTTTTCAGAAAAATAAGACTTACATCCTTCTTTCTGAATAAAGACCTACCGCCGAAATATGACACCACAGGACTACGCCCAAAATCGACGTTTAACCCTCCAACTGGTTGCCTCCCACCAGAGGTCATTACTTTTGAGAACCTAGTTCTGAAAGACCTTGACGAACTAAGAAACCTTCACAACTTTATCCCTTACAACGTCAGTCTTGAAGAAAAAAAGAGCCTTCTTAAACTGAAAAAAATGGATGACATCATTATCAAACCTTGTGACAAGGGAGGGGGATTGTAATTCAGGACAAAACTGACTATGACAAAGAAATCATGCGCCAACTCAATAATGCCACCCATTATGAGTCCCTTGCGCATAGCCCCTTACTCGAAATCCAATCCCTTATCCATACTACCACCAAGAAGGCTGAGGATACAGGCTTTATCAGCCATAATGAGTTTTTATTTCTTAACAATAAGAACCCTAGAACACCAGTAATATATACACTGCCCAAAGTCCACAAGAATCCCAACAACCCTCCAGGTAGACCCATCCTATCAGGCTGTGGTTCCATCCTTGAACCTCTGGGCCGGTATATCGATTTCTTCATTCGTGACATGGTACAAGAAACCGTAGCCTACGTTAAGGATACTACACAATTCATCAGACTAATTGAACATGAACTCTATGACCCCAGATCAGAACTGCTAGTTACACTAGACATAGAATCACTCTACACGAACATTCCACAAGACAAAGGCATTCGTGTTATCCAAAACCATCTTGAGAACAGACCAAGACAACACACAAAGTCCCTAGTGACTTTATCATAGACTTGTTGACAATAGCCCTTACCCAAAATTACTTCATGTTTCAAGAAAAATATTACAAACAATGCAAAGGGACTTCCATGGGGGCTGTTTTTGCCCCCAATTTCGCTATACTATTTGTTGACGATATGGAAATCACACATGTATTAAATCAATGTAACCCGTATCGCAGTAAGATCAGAAATTGGCATCGATACATCGATGATGTCTTCATGATTTGGCAGGGCTCATCCATGGAACTCGAATCCTTCTGCATATGGCTAAATAACTGCCAGCCTGACCTTAGGTTCACGTATTCCTTTGACATCACGCAGATTAGCTATCTGGACGTGACTGTTAAATCAGCAGAAGGTGGTCTCTATACTACCTTATATAGGAAGCCCACAGAACGCAACACCCTCCTACACTATAAAAGCAACCATCCTAGAGCATTACGAGATGGTTTGCCCTATGGGCAATTCCTCAGGATTCGCAGAAATTGCAAACTCAAAGAGGATTACCTTAGGGAAGCAAACATTCTGTGCGAAAAACTTATGAGCAGAGACTACCCCCGCCGGCTGGTCAAAAGATCGATGAAAAGGGCATGGTATACACATAGGGAGACTCTTTTGGAGCCCACCCCCAAACAAACTATGACACGTATCCCATGTGTCACTACCTTTGGGCCTGCCAGCAACAAAATAACTAAACTAATCAAAAAACATTGGCCTCTCCTTACCTCAATTAACATCACTAAGGAGGCTCCCCTATTCTCATTTAAGAGAGGCCGGAACATCAAAGATCATCTTGTTAGGGCATATAAGCCACCCAACAATGCAGTCACTGTACGTTCGTGTTTTGGCTTACCACCAGTTACAGGACATTACAAATGTGGAAATTGTGTTGCATGCCCTTTCACAAAAACACCAAAGAGTTTGTTTATGGCACCACTACTCACAAACTTGATTTTTTCTCTAACTGCAATTCGGTTAATGTAATTTATTGCATCCAATGCCCTTGCAATCTTCTGTATATCGGACAAACCACTCAGAAAATAAAAACACGCATTGGCCAACACAGGAGCAGAATCCGATGTCAAACAATCACTGCACCGTTGGTGGTGCACTTCATGGAGAAAGGACACTCTGAACAGGATCTCCAATGGCAAGTTGTTGACATGTTGCACCCAAGCCCCAGAGGTGGTGATCCTCGAGCCACCCTGAACAGACTGGAGTGCAACTGGATGTTTAAATGCCGCTCAATCCAACATGGACTCAATACCATAGAGGAATGGAATCAGATACTGTAGCATTTTTTCTTCCAGCTACTGTGTAATATATTCTGGACATGCCCTAAAACAGTTTTATTATTTTTATTATTTTTTGTATTTTTTGAATTTTTAACTATTAACTTCCTCTTGTGTGTATATATATGCCTTCTACCCATCCTGTATGCCTATCCTCATGTGGCTAATTCCCCGTTTTCCAATGTTTTTAAACTCTATGTATCACCATGACCACGTAATTTCCCTCCCCTCACTGTGCCATCAGCGGCACTACTCTCAATTAGGTCCCTGCCTGCCCCTCACCTAACATGGCCGCTCCTAACGGGGCGCTCGTAACTGAGCATACGTCTGACGTCACTACCGAGCGTCACCATACTTTAGGCACGGTAGCACATGAGCACGCTGACTTAGCCGCGTCTACTCTTCCGAGCCTGATTCAGCCTCAATACGGTACCGGAGGGAACCCGGACCTCGCAGCACCTCCCCTGAGCCAAGTAAGTTCTGTTGCTTTTTGCTCACCCCGTACGTCCGCAGTGATCACGCGCCCCTTCCTATTCTGATATGTACCCCTCTTCCTACAGCTGGCAACCAAACGGAATTACCTTCGACTTGGCTCATTCTTGATTTTAGACCCCACGGTTGCTCATTTACTGGCTTGGTAAGTGGAGTCCCTGGTTGCTCAGCCACTAGCCACAGGTTAATCCCACCCTGTTGGTTGCGCTCACTGATCGTTTCCTTATTGCAGATTGCCCCTTGATTTTAGCCCCGTGCTGCAGTTACCACTCCTTGAAGTACTCAGGTAACTGCTTGTACACTCACCCCCGGGCCGCACCACCGCCTCGTATCCTTTGGGCATATGCTGTCCCCGCCTCACTTATTCACTATGCACCACTCGGTTTAAGTTCTGTTCCCAGCACGTTCTGTTACCGAGACCAACATAGTGTTGAACCCGATGTACACTTCTGTATTGCGCACTTCTGTATTGCGCCCTCACGATCCCACTATTGGTTCACGGGGATTATTACTTTTTACGAGATTGATTGACTCCACAATTGAACTATGTATACTTGTGCATTACAATCAAGCCCTGATATGTAAAACGCTTGAATATCGCTTTACCTCACAAGCCGTAGAAATTATTTGTTTTTGTTTAATTTTTTAATTAATAATTTTTTCGTACGAATTGTTTAATTAACCAATTCACCGGCTGTCTGCTAGATTCGAATGACTGCCTTCTTAGATATGTTCCAGGGACCAATGTCTTCTTTTCTTCTCTAGATTCTACATGCTCACATGTTTTACGTCCTGATGATGGTCTCAATTAATAGAGATCGAAACGCTCGTCGACCTTTAACAACCAAAACTCAAAGTGTATAAACTTTCTCATGAGTTTTGTATAACGTTGTCAATGTGATGTAAATTTTTAAGTCACCAGCACTTTTCACTTTTCACGCAACCCCACTTGATATGTGAGCACCAGGACTAGATCCTTTGATAATAATGTGGATGATATACCATTTATGATGTTAATAAATGTGTTATCTTTTCCACAACTTTGTGTCCCTGCATATATTGTTCTCTCTTGCCTAGACGAAAGCCATTATTTGATCGACAGTAGCCTAGGCTACCCGAGGACCTATTTGGGCCTCACCTTGACCATTGTTTTTCTAACCGCTTATATTGCCCCCGGTCGTATCTCTGGGGTACCCTTGTTTTCTAAAACATACTCTACGTGCAGTGGCCGCACTGCGAGGGTTACTACCACTTCCTTGTGAGTGGTTCATTTTTCTTTATTTAATTATTTTTTACGTGTATAAATATAACTCCCCTGAATTCCTTCCTATACCCCTGAATATGTCAACACCTACATATACAGAGGAGTATATTGCAAGAATCACTAGTGGCCCGTCCCTGTTTCAAACATCAGTACCGATACCAATCCCCACGGATGTCGCTACCGAGAAAATAACGGCCCTAGAACATCTAAAAAGAAACACATTCGTACTGAACTTCATGCACGCATGTTAACAGAATATTTAAAAGCTGACATTATACCCATAGGGTTACAAGTCCGTAATACCCCTGCCATCTTTTTGCAAGATCCCAAGTTTAAAAACGGTTTTGCACACATTGGCACAACTTGTTCCAGGCACTGGATGGTGCTTGGTATAGATACTGCTCTTGAACACAGTAAAAAAGAACTTGAGGAAATACTAGCATTAGAGAAATCAATACTAGAACTCGAGAATCTCTCAGACGCCAAAAGCATTCTTGAGAGACTAGAAAGGACTATCTCAGACTTTCACAAATTCGAGCATCATAAAAAAGCTACAAAAGTCACTAAAGACATAAAAAATTATAGTAAAGAGAAAACCTACCCCTACCTTAGAGAGGACTTTTTACCAACCCCCAATCCGCACCCAGACAACAGACAGGCACCTGGGGTAGATTTAAGAATAGACAGCCTGTGACTTTTTCTGAATCATCCGCTGACTCTGACGCCTCAGACCCAGGTGCAGGTCCCAGCTCAGCACCTCACAACCCTAATTTTTTAGGGAGAGGCCAACCTTTCCAAACAGAGAGAGGACGAACCAAACCACGCTACAACTTCCCCCTGGAGAACGCCAGACACGGCGGAAGTTCTACCAATGGGGTTATCAATACTGAACGCAATTGAAGCAGTAGACACCTCTGCACCCCCACCCATGGAATCCATTCCTATTTTCAATCTATCCAGTCATCAATTAGCCTCATCTGAGATAGCACTTCTTAGTAAAGGACTCTCTTACGTGGTTACAGTAAAACCTGACTGGTTTAATATACAACTTGAATTGTACCAATTTTTCAGAAAAATAAGACTTACATCCTTCTTTCTGAATAAAGACCTACCGCCGAAATATGACACCACAGGACTACGCCCAAAATCGACGTTTAACCCTCCAACTGGTTGCCTCCCACCAGAGGTCATTACTTTTGAGAACCTAGTTCTGAAAGACCTTGACGAACTAAGAAACCTTCACAACTTTATCCCTTACAACGTCAGTCTTGAAGAAAAAAAGAGCCTTCTTAAACTGAAAAAAATGGATGACATCATTATCAAACCTTGTGACAAGGGAGGGGGATTGTAATTCAGGACAAAACTGACTATGACAAAGAAATCATGCGCCAACTCAATAATGCCACCCATTATGAGTCCCTTGCGCATAGCCCCTTACTCGAAATCCAATCCCTTATCCATACTACCACCAAGAAGGCTGAGGATACAGGCTTTATCAGCCATAATGAGTTTTTATTTCTTAACAATAAGAACCCTAGAACACCAGTAATATATACACTGCCCAAAGTCCACAAGAATCCCAACAACCCTCCAGGTAGACCCATCCTATCAGGCTGTGGTTCCATCCTTGAACCTCTGGGCCGGTATATCGATTTCTTCATTCGTGACATGGTACAAGAAACCGTAGCCTACGTTAAGGATACTACACAATTCATCAGACTAATTGAACATGAACTCTATGACCCCAGATCAGAACTGCTAGTTACACTAGACATAGAATCACTCTACACGAACATTCCACAAGACAAAGGCATTCGTGTTATCCAAAACCATCTTGAGAACAGACCCAGACCACACAAAGTCCCTAGTGACTTTATCATAGACTTGTTGACAATAGCCCTTACCCAAAATTACTTCATGTTTCAAGAAAAATATTACAAACAATGCAAAGGGACTTCCATGGGGGCTGTTTTTGCCCCCAATTTCGCTATACTATTTGTTGACGATATGGAAATCACACATGTATTAAATCAATGTAACCCGTATCGCAGTAAGATCAGAAATTGGCATCGATACATCGATGATGTCTTCATGATTTGGCAGGGCTCATCCATGGAACTCGAATCCTTCTGCATATGGCTAAATAACTGCCAGCCTGACCTTAGGTTCACGTATTCCTTTGACATCACGCAGATTAGCTATCTGGACGTGACTGTTAAATCAGCAGAAGGTGGTCTCTATACTACCTTATATAGGAAGCCCACAGAACGCAACACCCTCCTACACTATAAAAGCAACCATCCTAGAGCATTACGAGATGGTTTGCCCTATGGGCAATTCCTCAGGATTCGCAGAAATTGCAAACTCAAAGAGGATTACCTTAGGGAAGCAAACATTCTGTGCGAAAAACTTATGAGCAGAGACTACCCCCGCCGGCTGGTCAAAAGATCGATGAAAAGGGCATGGTATACACATAGGGAGACTCTTTTGGAGCCCACCCCCAAAAAAACTATGACACGTATCCCATGTGTCACTACCTTTGGGCCTGCCAGCAACAAAATAACTAAACTAATCAAAAAACATTGGCCTCTCCTTACCTCAATTAACATCACTAAGGAGGCTCCCCTATTCTCATTTAAGAGAGGCCGGAACATCAAAGATCATCTTGTTAGGGCATATAAGCCACCCAACAATGCAGTCACTGTACGTTCGTGTTTTGGCTTACCACCAGTTACAGGACATTACAAATGTGGAAATTGTGTTGCATGCCCTTTCACAAAAAACACCAAAGAGTTTGTTTATGGCACCACTACTCACAAACTTGATTTTTTCTCTAACTGCAATTCGGTTAATGTAATTTATTGCATCCAATGCCCTTGCAATCTTCTGTATATCGGACAAACCACTCAGAAAATAAAAACACGCATTGGCCAACACAGGAGCAGAATCCGATGTCAAACAATCACTGCACCGTTGGTGGTGCACTTCATGGAGAAAGGACACTCTGAACAGGATCTCCAATGGCAAGTTGTTGACATGTTGCACCCAAGCCCCAGAGGTGGTGATCCTCGAGCCACCCTGAACAGACTGGAGTGCAACTGGATGTTTAAATGCCGCTCAATCCAACATGGACTCAATACCATAGAGGAATGGAATCAGATACTGTAGCATTTTTTCTTCCAGCTACTGTGTAATATATTCTGGACATGCCCTAAAACAGTTTTATTATTTTTTTATTATTTTTTGTATTTTTTGAATTTTTAACTATTAACTTCCTCTTGTGTGTATATATATGCCTTCTACCCATCCTGTATGCCTATCCTCATGTGGCTAATTCCCCGTTTTCCAATGTTTTTAAACTCTATGTATCACCATGACCACGTAATTTCCCTCCCCTCACTGTGCCATCAGCGGCACTACTCTCAATTAGGTCCCTGCCTGCCCCTCACCTAACATGGCCGCCCTAACGGGCGCTCGTAACTGAGCATACGTCTGACGTCACTACCGAGCGTCACCATACTTTAGGCACGGTAGCACATGAGCACGCTGACTTAGCCGCGTCTACTCTTCCGAGCCTGATTCAGCCTCAATACGGTACCGGAGGGAACCCGGACCTCGCAGCACCTCCCCTGAGCCAAGTAAGTTCTGTTGCTTTTTGCTCACCCCGTACGTCCGCAGTGATCACGCGCCCCTTCCTATTCTGATATGTACCCCTCTTCCTACAGCTGGCAACCAAACGGAATTACCTTCGACTTGGCTCATTCTTGATTTTAGACCCCACGGTTGCTCATTTACTGGCTTGGTAAGTGGAGTCCCTGGTTGCTCAGCCACTAGCCACAGGTTAATCCCACCCTGTTGGTTGCGCTCACTGATCGTTTCCTTATTGCAGATTGCCCCTTGATTTTAGCCCCGTGCTGCAGTTACCACTCCTTGAAGTACTCAGGTAACTGCTTGTACACTCACCCCCGGGCCGCACCACCGCCTCGTATCCTTTGGGCATATGCTGTCCCCGCCTCACTTATTCACTATGCACCACTCGGTTTAAGTTCTGTTCCCAGCACGTTCTGTTACCGAGACCAACATAGTGTTGAACCCGATGTACACTTCTGTATTGCGCCCTCACGATCCCACTATTGGTTCACGGGGATTATTACTTTTTACGAGATTGATTGACTCCACAATTGAACTATGTATACTTGTGCATTACAATCAAGCCCTGATATGTAAAACGCTTGAATATCGCTTTACCTCACAAGCCGTAGAAATTATTTGTTTTTGTTTAATTTTTTAATTAATAATTTTTTCGTACGAATTGTTTAATTAACCAATTCACCGGCTGTCTGCTAGATTCGAATGACTGCCTTCTTAGATATGTTCCAGGGACCAATGTCTTCTTTTCTTCTCTAGATTCTACATGCTCACATGTTTTACGTCCTGATGATGGTCTCAATTAATAGAGATCGAAACGCCGTCGACCTTTAACAACCAAAACTCAAAGTGTATAAACTTTCTCATGAGTTTTGTATAACGTTGTCAATGTGATGTAAATTTTTAAGTCACCAGCACTTTTCACTTTTCACGCAACCCCACTTGATATGTGAGCACCAGGACTAGATCCTTTGATAATAATGTGGATGATATACCATTTATGATGTTAATAAATGTGTTATCTTTTCCACAACTTTGTGTCCCTGCATATATTGTTCTCTCTTGCCTAGACGAAAGCCATTATTTGATCGACAGTAGCCTAGGCTACCCGAGGACCTATTTGGGCCTCACCTTGACCATTGTTTTTCTAACCGCTTTTAAATACTCTAACACACATATATACTGCATTTTACATATGTAGTTACTCGCACATGTACCACTGAGATATACATTCACTCACTAACACACCCATACACACACTCACCCACCCAAGCAGTCCATCACAGACGCACTCTTCAAATCATGCACCCAGTGAATCACCCACTCACACATCTATGTACAGAGTCGCACACACCCCACCCACACAAACACTCAGGCACCCATACAGATACTCAGACAACACATCAATAACTCAGATAGACACTCATATAGCTATTCACAAACCCATGCAGCCACTTACACAGCAACAGACAGACGGATACAGACATTCACCCAGTTTAGTCACTAACCCATGCATTCAGTAAGATACGTTTAATCACTCACTTATACAGTTAGTCACGCACCTACTAAATCATCCATACAGACACTTATACACCCACTCATTCTTCAATACGCCTTTCCCTATATACATTAAAAATATTTAAACTTTACAGAAACACAGTCACTAGATGATGTCATCAGTGATGTCATTTGAGATGTCATCAGTGATGTCATCAGTGATGTCACTGACCATGTCATGAGTGATGTAATATGTGACGTCATCAGCAGTGAATTGCGGGGCGCGAGTTATAGTTAGCTGAACTAACTATAACGGGGGAATTTCACGGGTTTTGTATGAGTGCAATGTCCAACTAACTATAACTGTCCCTAAAACCTATGGTTTTTTCAGTGAATTTCAAAGGTTTTGTAAATGCTAATTTCTAACTATAACGTGCCTGAAACCTATGGTTTTTTCAGTGAATATATATTATCTACTGGCAGTCGCCAGTAGATAGTTATAGTTAGGACCTATTTTCCATAGGAAATCCGCGACATTCTATTTCAAATAACTCTTGCGTCGGTTGACGAATCTTCGCGAAATTTTCAAACTTTATGGCCCGCTCCGGTCCGCTCCTACCCTGAAAGTCTCAGGGTGATTCGTCAAGCGGGGGCCGAGAAAAAAGGGGGGTCCCAAAACGTGTTTTCCCCATTCATTTTCCCATAGGAAACTTTAGACACGGCTACAGCCCGAACTGCTGAACGGAATTACACCAAATTTGGCAAAGAGGTAGTTCTTGGTTCAGAAAGAACCCTTTTTGTTAAATGGTGTAAATCCGTTCAGTAGTTCCTGTGAAAATCAAAATGAAAATCACATATATATCTATGGCCGCGTCGGATTCGCGCACCCTGAGCGCACCCTGCGCACACCGTCCCGATCACGAGCTACATGTTAATTGGCTTTCAAGTGGCTGTCAACACTCCAAATCAGGAAGTGTTGGCAGCCATTTTGTCCCTCGGTAGAACCGAGGGACAGAAACAAGTGCGCAAAACGCACAAAGGGGGCAGGGTAGAAACACCCTGACCCCCTAGGTCTGCTCAGGGGGTCCCACAAGGACCCCCTGGGCAGAAAAAAGCATTTTTTTAAAAAATCGGCAGGATGCGCTCAGGGTGCGCGGATCCTGCCGAAAATCGAAGCGCGGTCTCCCACGCTTTGATGCAAATTTGCCCCCGGGTGGCCCAAGTCCCGGGGGCATGCGGGGGGTGGGTTTATTGTTTATATGGGGGGCCTCTAAGGCCCCCCAAGCCCCGGGGACTGCCACCCCCGGGGCTTAATAAAAAAATGGTGCGGGAGGGCTCTCCTGCCCTCCCGCAGCCCCGGGGACCGCCACCCCCGGGGCTTCTTTTTAAATTTTAAATAATGTGTGGGGGGCTCCAGCCCCCACATGCCCCGAGGACCACCACCTCCCCGGGGCTGTGCAATTCAAGGGAGGGGGCCGTGCGGCCCCCTCCTGGATCCCTTGATGGCCCTGGGGACCGCCACCCCCCAGGGCTGGCTCCTGCAGTGTCCCGGGGTGCCTACCCCCGGGACACTGTAGTTTGCAATGACAGGACGGGAGCCTCGCGGCTCCCGTCCTGTCATAGCAAACTGCTTTGAATTTTGGAAGAGAGAGCAGGAAACCTGCTCTCTCTTCCAATATCCAAAGCACATTGCTTTTCCACATGGGGAGCTGCATGTTAGCAGCTCCCCATGTGGAAAAGCAATGCCGGCTCCCAAGGGATGCGGGGAGCCGGCGGGACATTGGGGGGTTTGGGGACCCCCCACAGTCCCCAACGAGAGGCCAGGCCATGGGGGATGGGGTCCCCGGGGCCATAAGTGGCCAGGGAGGGGGGCCACGCAGCCCCCCCTCCCCTAAAATTAAAAAAAAAAAAAAATATTTAAAGGCCGGCCCCGGGGGATGGGGTCACCGGGGCCTTAAATGGCCCGAGGAGGGGGGCCACGCAGCCCCCCTCCACATTTTTAATAAAAAAAAGAGGGCTTGCCCCGGGGATGGGGTCCCCGGGGCCAATACAGGCCCAGGGAAGGGGGGCCACGCGGCCCCCTTCCCGTTTTTTTAAATGTTATTAAAAAAAAAAAAAATCCTCAGGCCCCGGGGATGGGGTCCACGGGGCAAAAAGTGGCTGAGGGAAGGGGGGCCACGCAGCCCCCCTCCCAATCAAAAAAAAAAAAAAAAGAAAAGACCGGCATCGTGCAGGAGGCCCCGCCCCCTCCCTGCAGCAGTCTGCAAACGCGCCCCTGGCGCGTTTTGAGAAGGAAGTAATTCCCCTTGAATACTGGGGGTCCCTGGGGGCAAACTAGCCCACCAGGAACCTCCAGTATGCGCCAGGGGCTGCGTTGCAGAGAGGTGTACAGAGGCCATGCCCCTTTTACACCTCTCTGCAACGCAGCTCTGTGGCGCTTTTTGGAAGTACATGGTGGGCTAGTTGGACTCCAGGGACCCTCAGGATTCAAGGGGACTTAATCCCCCAACTTAAAACGCGCCATGGGGCGCGTTTGCACAGTGGTGAAGGGAGGGGCGGGGCTTCAGGTGACATGTGTGCAAACAGGCCCCGTGGCGTGTTTTAAGATGGGGAATTAAATCCCCTTCAATCCTGAGGGTCCCTGGGGGCCAACTAGCCCAACAGGTACGTCCAGAAAGCGCCACAGAGCTGCGTTGCAGAGAGGTGTAAAAGGGTGTGGCCTCTGTACACGTCTCTGCAACGCAGCCCCCTGGCGCATACTGGAGGTTCCTGGTGGGCTAGTTGGCCCCCAGGGACCCTCATGATTCAAGGGGACTTAATCCCTCAACTTAAAACGTGCCACGGGGCGCGTTTGCACAGATGTCACCTCAGGCCCCGCCCCCTCCCTTCACCATTGTGCAAATATTCCTCTAAAATCAGCCGAAATACGAAATCCGATTTACTCACCTGTTATCAGGAGAGACCTTAGTGCTGCATCTTTCAGCCCAGTACTGGTCCTGAAAAGTAATTCTAACTGTACTTACCAGTAACTTGAATTTCCTTCCATAGGCTAACATTGACTGGTTTCACTTGGAAATTCTTCTAAGTGTGCAGATTTGGAACTTTATAATATTCCTCTAAAATCAGCCGAAATACGGATTCCGATTTACTCACCTGTTATCAGGAGAGACCTCAGTGCTGCATCTTTCAGCCCAATACTGATCCTGAAAAGTAATTTTAACCGTACTTACCAGCAACTTGAATTTCCTTCCATAGGCTAACATTGACTGGTTTCACTTGGAAATTCTTCTAAGTGTGGAGTTTTGGAACTTTATAATATTCCTCTAAAATCAACCGAACTACGAATTCTTTTTACTCACCTGTTATCAGGAGAGAACCCAGTGCTGCATCTTTTAGCCCAGCACTGACTCTGAAAAGTAATTCTAACCGTACTTACCAGTAACTTATATTTCCTTCCATAGGAATCCATTGTCTGGTTTTCAGCAGAAAAGTTTCAAAGTGTCGATTTTCACAAACTACAAATATTCCTTAAAAATCGCCTGTATGACTTAAACGCATTCTTTCAACTGTTTACAGGAGATGCACCAGTGCTGGATCCAGGATCCAACACTGAGTAAGAAAAAGTAACGATAACACTACTTACCTGCTAAGTGAATTTCCTCCCGTAGGATAACATTGGTGATTCTATGTGAAAAAGTTTCTAAGTGTCAACTTTTAAAATACAATAATATTCCTTAAAAATCACTACTGTAACCAAAACGCTTTTACTCAACTGTTTACAGGAGATGTCCCAGGACTGAATCTAGGATCCAGTCCTGTGGTTAGAAAAGTAATCCATAAAGTAACTAATTGCATTTAACTAGAAATTCACATTGAGGTCAATGTTGCATTGTGTTTGAAATTGTGTTGCCCATTGCAACAACTGTAACTACTGTACTTAAAACTCTATTGCCTATTTGCAAACTATTTAAACTAAAGTAATTCATTCTGAGAAAGTATATTTTGTAATGTAATGTATAATGTAATTACAATGTAATTTAATAAATAAAATATCTAAAAATAAATAGTTTTAAAAAATGTAGTAAATCAGTATCAAAAAAATAAATATAACAATTAATACATTTAAAAATTGTCATTTACAAAACCTTTGAAATTCACTGAAAAAACCATAGGTTTTAGGGGCGTTATAGTTAGAAATTAGCATTTAAAAAACCTTTGAAATTCACTGAAAAAACCATAGGTTTCAGGCACGTTATAGTTAGAAATTAGCATTTAAAAAACCTTTGAAATTCACAGAAAAAACCAAAGGTTTCAGACACGTTATAGTTAGAAATTAGCATTTAAAAAACCTTTGAAATTCACTGAAAAACCATAGGTTTTAGGGACAGTTATAGTTAGTTGGACATTTCACTCGTACAAAACCCGTGAAATTCCCCCGTTATAGTTAGTTCAGCTAACTATAACTCGCGCCCCACAATGCACTGCTGATGACGTCACATATTACATCACTCATGACATGGTCAGTGACATCACTGATGACATCACTGATGACATCTCAAATGACATCACTGATGACATCACTGATGACATCATCCACGTAATAATCTGATGCACCTCCTCACACCCTAATATAACCTTTGATACACCCACTCTAAATTACAGACTGCCATTCGCAAAACCATAGACACTCCAACACCAATAACTACATACCCACTCACTGATTCTTAGGTCTACACACACACATCCACTCACTCACCCGTACAGTCACTCATACTTATGGTCACTCAGTACAGGACTATCATATGCACTCTTACTCCTATATAGACACTCAAACACCGCCACTCATCCATAGAGGAACTCACACACCTAGTCAGTCATGCAAATAATTAAACACACTGCCATTTATCACCTATACAGTTATACACACACCAGCTCACTTAATCATACAAATACTAGCACATTGTTACGCTCTTATACAATCACTGATACAAGCACACACTCATCCATACAGCCACTATCACAATCACTCACTCTCGCTTATAGCTATTTATATACTCCAACACACATATATACTGCCTTTCACATATGTAGTTACTCACACATGTACCACTGGGACATACATTCACTCACTAACACACTCTTACACACACTTACCCACCCATACAGTCTATCACAGATGCACTCTTGAAACCATCCACCCAGTGAATCACCCACTCACACATCTATACACAGAGTCGCACACACCCCTCCCACACAAACACTCAGGCACCCATACAGATACTCAGACAACCATTCAATAACTCATATACACACTCATGTAGCTATTCACAAACACATGCAGTCACTTACACAGCAACAGACAGACGGATACAGACATTCACCCAGTTTAGTCACTAACCCATGCATTCAGTAAGATACGTTAAATCACTCACTTATAGAGTCAGTCACGCACCTACTAAATCATCCATACAGACACTTATACACCCACTCATTCTTCAATACGTCTTTTCCGATATATATTAAAAATATTTAAACTTTAGAGAAACACACAGTCACTGCATGATGTCATCAGTGATGTCATTTGAGATGTCATCAGTGATGTCATCAGTGATGTCACTGACCATGTCATGAGTGATGTAATATGTGACGTCATCAGCAGTGCATTGTGGGGCGCGAGTTATAGTTAGCTGAACTAACTATAACGGGGGAATTTCACGGGTTTTGTACGAGTGAAATGTCCAACTAACTATAACTGTCCCTAAAACCAATGGTTTTTTCAGTGAATATATATATATATATATGCATATTGTCAGAAAATTATTTTACATTTTTAGCTACTAATAGCCTGGTTATGAGTGGCTGAGTGTCAGATGTGTTAATTACAGTACTCGATAATATCCAAACAACTTGTAGTAAAATCAGACACCAAAGTATATAGGTGTTCTGCCTTTTCCTGAAATAACATTGAGATTTTGGTGCTTACCACACTAAAATTGGTAAATAACAGACCTTTTCCTCTCTGTTAAATTACAGCAGGTTTGATTGACCTAGTTACCAGCTGGGATAAACTTGGATCCCTTCTCAAAGAAGTGTTTGTGCGAAGATAACAGTTTAATTGGTCACTTGTAATAAGGCCCTAATGGATTTCATTCACACCCTAGTGTGGACATTTGTTCTACGTTGGCACCAATTATGAAAGATATCCAGACACATAGGCCCTCATTACGATGTCGGGCGGACGCAACGTTGCGGGGAAGGAACCGCTGAACCATAGGTTGGCAGATCCAACACCCTAATTAGGAGGCGACCTCACATGGTGCGGTCGCAAACTTCCATTTTTCAATGGGAGCTTGTGTGGCGGGCTGAAAACGCCTGCATCACAAGCTCTCATTGAAAAATTTAAGTTTGTAAACATCCCAGCACCATGTGGCAGGCACCGACAGTGCAGGGATGTTGAGAGGGGCACCATAGGTGCCTCCCGGGCCCAAATGCAGAGGGCCAGGGAGGGTGGTAGGAGGCCCTGCTAGGGGCCCCCTAATGTCAGTTTCTGAGAGCCAATCCATGTCGGAAAGGCGCCCGGTATGTTGGTTGCTAGGTGTGCAGTAAGAACAACAATGCTCCTATCCTGCCAAGATTAGGCCTTGTGATCTCACTCCTGTTATGTACTACATGCTTTATTGCCCTAAGCACATTGGCCACAAGCTGCTTTTTTTTAGCAACATTTTATCATGTGTGTATGGCTGCTGTTTTTTTAAAGCTCTCGTACGGGTGTTCTTTAAATTTGCGGTTAAATGCTTGACGATAGAGTCCAGGTCGGGAGGATAAGTAGTTGCTTTTGGCACTCTGGCATTTTAGTACCCACCAAGCACCTTGTCCTGCACTATGCACTTTATCAAAACGATGGCTAGGTGCACAAGTTTTAGGAGTCGTATCGTTATTTCCTACATTGGGGGTTCATCAAATCTTCATTATTATACCAGGTGGGTCATAGGAAGGCCCTTCCGGTGACCACGCTGCTTTGCACCTTGCACTTTACAGACCATAGTTGTGCTGGGTCTTCTCCTAGCATTTATAGGGAGGGAAGCAAGGGAAGACCACAGATGAGGCTCACTTAGAAAAAAGTGTGATGCATCCATGTTTTTAAATTTAGATTGAAAGGCTATGAAAAAATGTATGCCCTTTTTTCGGGGGGTTACTATGTTTATGGTTTTTATTAACTAATAAACTACATTTTGCTACTACTACGACTCTGATACTGAGATGGGTCTCATGTGGTTCCTTGACCCGGGGTATTATACATTCATCCCCTGCTCACAATTTCTCCATCCCTGCAAATCATAGGATTTATATGGGAATTCACTGGCACTACTTAAGTGGTGGAGAGTTCTCCACTTACAACTGTTTCACCAGTAGGTCATCAAATTGTGACAGTCCCATAACTGCAAATGTCTGTCAACAAAACCATTTTGATTTTGTTTAAAAGGGGGACCTATGCATAACATTAAGTAAGGATCCCTGCAATTCCCTTCAGATATTTAGTGACTGCAGGTCATTTTTAATCAGGGTATAATGAGTTGCTGCCAGACAAGGTATCTGAGTGCTCTTCCTTTAGATTTGGCATAGCCACGATGCTCTGATTTTATTAAAATAATATATATAATTAAGACTCCCAGTTTTATGGTATTTATTTTTTTGAAATTTTCATCTGTATTTATCTATATTTATTTTTTGCTAATTTTATCTGTATTTATCCATATTTATTTTGGGTTTTGTGGAAAAATTAAGCTGGAACAAGTATATTTCTACATTTATTTAACCAAAAAATGTGCACTTATGCCTGAACCACTGACAGGTTTCAGTGATATAAACACACTCCGATGATAAAATATGCACTTATAAGAAAGCCGTCGAATTTTAGTATCAAGGTTGTGCATATCTATTGCTGTTTACGGCTCTTTACTAAAATTCCTTTATTTTGTTAACCCCCTTTCCTGTCAACCTGCACAGCTATTGGTCTGGCAGTCACAGTTGACGGTATTTAGAATGACTCAAAAAACAACCCAAATTCTGTTTTTGTCCACATTTAAAAATAAATACAGACAGGAAAATAAATGTTTTTCTGTCTGTGATTATCTGTAAAAATCAGTAAAAATGGAAAACAAGAAGCCTTATATATAATATACTTTCTTATAGCGACTTTCAGTCCCCCACGCCCCTTCATCCATTGATAGGGTAATTTTTGTTCTGCCCACTACAGTATGGAGCATGGGGCAGTGAGCCAGCCCACTTCAGCCATTGACTAATTTCACTGTGATTGACGGCATTCTGCTCTTTCAGAAGGAGCCTATTTTGTGCACAAAATAGTTCCTTTATTGCTAGGGACTACTATGGCAATTTGTGCTTTTTGAGACCAAAAATGGTTTTGCTTTTAGCCATTGTTTTCATATTTATTACAAGGGTATGGCAACTCCCCTACCAGTTTGGCAAAACAATTACAAAACAAAATAAGCACGGACAAAACTAAAAGGCTGAAAGTCAACACCAGACATATTGGTTTTGGCAGTGCTTCTTAGGGCCCGATCATGACTTTGGCGCAGTTGCTCCGGCTCTCCGCCAGCACAGCTGTGCCAAGGCCGTGCAAGGACCGATCTCCGTATAACGAGTTGAACTCGTGTAAGGCGGATGGTCCTTTGCTTTTCCCATGGTGGTGACGTCCATGCCGTGCTGGAATTTTTGGGGAATACAGACAGGGGATCACATGTTGTGCCCCCCCTGAATGTATCCCTAAGGCAGGGGGCATTGGGGCCCTGTAGGGCCCCCTTTGTTCCTGCTTCGCCACCCTTTTCATGGCGGGCTTCCTCCATGAAATGACTGGCGGTGCAGGAACTCGTAATATGCTCAGCGGAACTGGCGCAGTCCCGCTGTGCATTTTACATTGTGGCACAGCTCTGCCACCACCAGGGAAGGACTGTTTCCTGGTGCAGCCAGTGGTCCACCGCCAGTACGACTTTGAAAGTCATAATCTGGCAGACAGTGGACCGCCACGGCTGCGCCACTGCGAGTGCGGAGGTCAGAAGACCACCGCACTCGTAATCAGGCCCTTAGATCTTAAGAGCACAAGGTTGTCCTTGGCAGAAATGTGTCCTGGCTTTTCAGAGTTCTCGATCTCTAAGTAGATCTATCAGATGATGATGACCTGATACTGTTAGAAAATTTGATGGGTCCTTTCCCAGCAATTAGGCCCCAGGCCCCAATGGCTTCCCTAATTAATTCTTTAAAACCTAGCAAGGTAAATAGGCTGCATCTCTGGCCCGGGTATTTCACTCTTTCCTCCAACCTAGTGTGATTACTGACTACACGACAGAATTACAAACGGTCTTGCTACTCAAACCTAATAAATACCTGCACGACTGTGACCCCTACTGCCTGATAGCCTTTTTAAATTCAGACTCTAAAATATACACCTACATTCTGTGTAGTAGGCTGGAGCGCACATGGCCTCATTTGATTCGACCAGCACAAGCAGGGTTCATCTATGGCAAACATACGGGAGACAATAGTCCATTGGCCTTCAATTTGTAGCAAATAGTAAAAGATACAAATGCTTACATGAACCTTCTTCCTTTAGATGCCAAAAAACTTTAGTCCGGCTAGACTGGCATACATGTTTAACGTTCTGGATAGAATTTCCCCCGACTCTCACATCAAAGCCCATATTCTAACCAATTTTGTCAAACTGTCAACTAGACTCAAGATTAACAACCATGACAGCCCACAAATCCCCCTCGGGAGGGGTACACGCCAGGGATGCCTCCTTTCCCCTACGAATTTTGCTCTGGGCCTGGAACCTTTGGCTTGGAAAAATTAACAATAATCCTAAGATTACGGGCCTGCAAATTAAACCTTTCACATATAAAATAGTGTTATTTGAAGATGTCATCCTATGCTTTCTTACTAATCTGGATATATTACTTCTGGCTTTGATTGAGAAGTTTGGCCATTTTTCCAGAACTTCCAAATCTAAAATCAATTACTCCAAATCTGTCACTCTTGTGATTCTAGAGTATGCAACCCAGGGCGTGGCCCTTTTAGCTATTCATGATATAACTAGATCTTCCTCATCCCATGACTACCTGGGTGTTACCCTCACACCCAAAATTGAAGACTTGTATGCAGCCAATATTTCTCCTCTTTTGGACTCTCTCTTTAAAGATCTTTACAGGTGGGGGAAGCTGGAACTCTCATGCTTTGAAAGGCTGGCCACTAATAAAAGGAATTTTCTACCTTGATTACTCTACATTGTCCGGACGCTTCCCTTTCTAATACCAGGAGACACAATACATCTCATTCGCAATATACTCCAATTTTTCACGTGGGGAGAGCAAACCCCAAGGATCTTTTACAAAACGATGTGTCAGCATAGGTCGGAGGGTGGCCTGAGCTTTCTCCAGATCAATGGCTATATCCAAACTGCCCAGCTTCGTCCCCTACTGGACATCACCAATCCTAACACTGGGTAGCTTTGGGTGCATGTTGAGACTCACTTCTTGATTCCCCCAATCTGCACACTATCTTGGCTCCTGCAGCATCACCGCCACTGCTCCTCCCTATTGTCCTCAACCTGCATCATCCTAACACTTTGGGCGGCCAGCGTCCCTAGCTCAGGGTTAACGAATTATCCTTCCCCGATGAACTGGTTTTGAATAACCCTGACTTTCTTCAGGGATTGAATGATAAAGGGTTCACTGACCGTATGGCTACTGTTGCAGGGATTCTGCACAAACACAGAACTATGCACAGGATTATAGGACCTTGGTGTATAGGGACTGGGTCTTCCTACCACCTTAGTACCCACGAGCCCAGGACGACTAGCTATAGTGTCTCACTTGCTCTCCTACTCACTCACAGAGAAACAAATGATTAGACACCCCAGAACACAACACTCCCAGATCTCTCAGGAATCGCGGTAACAAGACACACCCTTTCGCTTGCACTCTTGTACTTGTCCACAATTAGATCTGACAGAGACACGAAACAGTTTAAAATATTTATTTTAACTAATGCGCCCTAACATGCAGTATACGTGCCACGACAAGCAGGAAAATGCATAGTACAAATATAGTCAGCATAGCAGCTAGTCCATAAATCATGAAGGGAGATGTCATCATGGAAAGACAATAGAGCCTAACCTCCCTCCCCTTGCTAAGAATCAGTGTTATTATATATTAGAAGATCTCTGGGCTTTGTCAGCAGACCCCATACCTTAGCCTATAGATGGTAGATCTACATCATAGGTGCTGTCTCACTCTTCTCCCTGGAAAGGTCCCTCTCCAAGTGTGTGTTACCTATTCGTGTATCCCACTAAAAACCACAGTACGTTGTCCAAACAACAGCTGCATTGGTATGTTTTGTTTAAGGGCTAAGGTCTGGCCAGAACAAAATAACAAGGGGCATTGTTGTTCGACCTTGCACATAATGTTTAGTCAAAATCCTAGGAACATGCAGAGAGTGAACACAGCGATGAGTTCTCATGTGAATACAGCCGTAGAAATTATTGCAAAAAATAAAGACGTGTAGTAATGTGCGCAAAGCAGCAGACAAGCTGCAGCGTGCTCATGCTAAGTTAGTGAAGACAACAATTTCCCTATGGGCCACATGACACCCTCCCCTTGGCCAGGTCGTTAGCACTATGCTTAGACAAAAATCAGAGTAAGCAGAGGCAAAGCGTCTCAGTGGTATTCCAATTAGGATATTCATGAAGCCCCAAAAAAATTTGATTGCAAGTTTTTATTTTTGCAAAATGTTTTGCCAATTTGGTACTCAAAAACCCATCCATTCATAGTTAATCTTCGGAGACAGAAATGTTGCGGGAAAAGCGGAATGCCATGAACTCCAGAATGTTGTCTGTCCCTTCCATAGTAAAAAGGTATGCCATCCAGTTTAGTAGATCGAACGAGCACACATGCTCCTCATATCCAGAGGCTGTTAGGAGCATCTCAGGGCAACCTGCGTTAACTTTGATGAAACTTGAATCTATGAGGCGCTGCGCACAAGCACAGGTACTCAAGTCTGCCGTTGGTCCAGGTAGAGGATCGCACACTAGGCGCCTACCCATGGAACATCCTGGTCATGGGCCTTCAACGGACCCAGTAACAGATCGTAATCCAGGGCAGCGTGTGTGGTATTGGAAAGGCAGACATCCAGGGCCCTTTGAAAAGGGCACTGGACGCAGTGGAACACAGGTTGCACGTAGGTGAAGTAGGCATAACGAAAGGTTAACCAATAGTCGATGGCAAAAGACTTCACTGGCATAGAACCAAAAAGCTGCCGCATTCGATCACGGGACAGTTGCAACTGGACCGGGTATGGCAGCTCCACAGATCCAGCAGCCATTGCGAAACAATAATAGGAGAACAAGCACGCCACAAATCAACAGGAGCACCAGGGGAAACCCTCCGAAGGTGCTGGAAAAATAGAATGGATAAAGGTTGTTTTACTCCAAAAATAGTCTGAAAGGAAGAAACAAGGCCGGATTCCACAAGTTTAAAAAAGTGGGCAAGGCCCTCTGTTTCAGACGCATTAAATATTAGGAGTATTTATTCTCCAAAATGGAGTGGGAGATTCGTGTTTAGCAGTGAGTGAATCTCACTTGTGGTTCTCGCCACCTGCAATTCGAAGGTCTCTTGAGCTGATGTGAGAGCCACTTCTTGTTGAAACAATAGCGCTTTGAGTCTGCTTAGCTTATTGAAATCTATTTTCAAAGTTGGAATGGAAGGCCAAAGCGAACTATCTACAATCCCTTGCGGGGGTGGAAACAGGACATTGCTGCAACATGTAGCACGTTGGGAAACTGTTACTATATACGGGATGCCTGCCAGTAAGCCGCAGCAGTCGTGGTTATTCAAAGTAAGATAACTAACGTTAGAAAGCAAAGTCAGTGCGGGAATAATAGCAGGGACAAGGGTACCTTTTAAAAAACAAGCCAGATTAGGGGCCAAAACGTTGCAGGCTCCATGAAGTTTAACTTGTTTACAGATTAGGGAATGTCCTACTGTGGAATTGCAATCCTCCCCTGTAAGGAAAACTTCCTTATCCGCTCGCTGACATCTAAAGGTGAAAGGCAACGACCATAATTCATGAATATAGCCACTGCCGAGGGGCTCAAATCTACCAACTGGACAATGTTTCATGCAGGCTGTAAACTGAAAAAGTGAGATAGGCAGTGAAATAACCCCATGTTTCAACCATATAGCTGAATCAGCGTCTGCTACAGAAAATAGCAACTGTTCTAATTGTTCAATATGTAACAATGTGTATGTTGCGTCTTTCATTGACATTAATTTGTGTTTATCAGTCATATTAAATGGCAAAAACAGTGCAGAAGCATTCAGATAATCCCATGAGTGCTTGCAAGGTCCAAGCAAACTGCATTACAGAACGTAACTGATTTTGACTATGATACAAAACAGACACTTCATGTTGAACAATGTCAATGACGGATGATACAATATTATCCAAACGTATGTATACAGGAAGACAGTGTATTAATGCTGTTATGTACCACTGCAAGAACTTTTTCTAAATTAGCTTGGTCAATTTGGCGCAGACGCACCGCAGCTTCCATCTGCAATAGTTTCCAAAATTCATTATATGCTGAATAAATAAAACGTTTTGTTCGAGGGGATTTTGGACCTAAAAGGAAATCAGCAAGATCAATGTCACCTGACAAGAGAGAAAGGTGTTGTTTTACAGACGACAGTGTGGAATGTTCCAACCATTGCTGACACAATTTACCCACTGAATATGTGGTAACTGTATGGGAATGTGGGAAACATGGATCAGGTCTACTTTGTGTAAACCCTTTTGTTGTATTCAGAAAATGCAATTGACATGCATTGGAGCTCGTTGGCCACAGTAACCATCCCAAGGGGTCAATAGTGGACGAGTTGAGTGTGCCATTTTGAAACATGACAGCTAAGTCCCAATTGTGTAGTTGGTATGTGTTTGCCATGTTTCATATGGAGCCAACAATGGAATGGAGGGAATATTTAGATTTTTGGCCGTGGCTAAACCAAAACAAGTAGTCTGTTGTACCGTCTCATTTAAAAATATGAGCTGGGACGGTATCAGACATGCTTGATGCAATGACTCAGTGCCCCTCACTTTCCAATCCCTGGTACCCCAGATGGATTTCAAATCAATAACGTCCTTCCAATACCCATAACCCTTCACGGACAAATCATTTATGAAGGACAAGGAGTAAACCAATTTTGTGTGGGTCAACATAAATTTAGTGCGGGACGGTATCTTTAGTTTAAAAAAATAGGACTGAGGGGTCAGAAAGATTGTAACTAGAAAAATATATAAATTTACTCTGTTGGGACTTTGAACTCTCCTGTAAAGGTGTTGGGCAATGTTCCCATTGGGTAAAATTAAAAGATGGTCTCTGAGTATTGGTCTTATGTAAAAAATGATGGCCATAATGTTGATAACAGAATAAATCTGCATAATATGCTGAATTCAAATACAAATCTTCAGTGTCAAAAGCAGTATAATATTTCAAATCAGAGAACAACGAATGAACTGCATGAACATCCCAGTCATCAGAGTATATGTCAGGCAAAATCACATCTCCTAATGAAACACGGAAAATGTATGGAATGTTCAAAGTTTCGGTCGGGCCATGGATATTGTATGATACTTTGTCCCAAACAATGCCATCAGCAACTGGGAACGCTGGTATATTGACAAGGGCTTGATCTCTTTTCATTTTATGAGAAGACGTGTGAGGGTCAAGAACTCCGTCAACAAAGTTCACAGTAGAGCGTTCAGGTAAATAATGACCATTAATCAGCACGAAAAACACAGTCACAAACCCAATCCACATGAAGAGAAAAATTATCGTTAGCACCATCCAGACATATGTCCAGGGCGGGACTAGGTAAGTCTTTTCGAACCAGGAGATGAAAAGACTGGTGCATGTAGGGGGCTCCACCACAGATGATGACGAGAAAGATGTTGCAGAAGAAATGCTATTACGGTCCATGTAATAACCACTGAACCCCAACTGAGACAACGGGGGTGGTGCTGCATTAGAAGGTTCATGTATTGTACTCTTAGGAATGTCAATTATAACCTCAACTGGAGGAGAAGCATACTCAATATCTGCAGTTGTGGATGTAGAAGATAAAACAGGCAATAAATCAACTGAAGTTTCCATCTTCCCTTCCATTTGTAGTCGAAGAAACAGAAGCCATCGGATTCAGTGAAAGATCTCGGCGTGGAATGCTTGGAGCATACTATTCAGTATCGGCCACATGGTGTAGCTTGACATGTTCAATAAAAATGTAACGATTCTCCTTACAACCAGGTAGTTGAGGCAGGATCACAGTACAGGTGCCTTTTAAGCCAAGGACTCTGACCGGTGCACAGTATGATGGACCAAATTCTTTTTTGTTCTCCACTTTCTCTCGGACCAGATCTCCAACTTAAGGAAGCCAGCCAGAAACCGGAATCAGCACCGCTGCATCCGTGGCAGAAGGCAAATGGGCTTTCGCTTGTGAATCACAAGCTTTTTGTAGATCCTGTAACATAGCACAATGGTTATCTAAGTCAAAGGTTGCGTCAGCCACCACAACGTCTAGACCATCAAGGTCTGGCACAAACATTTTAATGCCACAGAGCATTTCTTATGGGGTCCGCCCACCCAGAAATCTTTGCGGGAGATTATTAAGTGCACGTTGGACTCCATAGAGATGAGTCAGTCAACCCCTGCCAGTACCTAAGACTCTAGCTGTCGAAGATTGTTTTAAGTCACGGTTCATCGGCTCCACAACAGAACTGCCCTCAGGCCGATATGGAGACGAGAATTGCACCTGCACCCCCAGAGACTTTATCTCATCCCAGTAAGCTTTAGAGGCAAACGCAGGACCTTGGTCAGAATGGAAGGTGCCACAGGCAAATGTTCCGACAAAGACACGCAAATCTTTTATGACAGTTCGAACGTCAGCACTATGTTGTGGCCAGACCCAAAGGAATCTTGTGCATGAATCCACTGCAACCAAGATATGTTTAAAAGCAGTATCAGATGTTAAAGGATCGCAGTGATCATGATAAATGCAACCAAAAGGTTGATTAGAAATGTAAAGCTGAGTATGTGGTGGACGTGCAACAGTAGAAGGCTTAATTTGTTGACAAATGTCACAAGAAAGAACATATTTACGTGCCTGTTGATATAAAGCACGCCACCAGAAACGTTGCTGTAGAAGCGAAATTGTCGCAGTCACTCCTGCATGGGCAGATGCCACGCCCTCATGTGCGGCAATGATTAAAGAAAGTCTGCGGTCCTCGTTGGGAATCAGCCGATCCCCAATGGACGGAATAGTTGCAAATGGGACTTGGTCGGAAGACAAGTAATATGTGTAACGTGAAGGGAAACATTGGGGAAATACTGTTCCCTCCTTCATCGCAGCTATAGCCGCAAGAATGTCATCATCAATTTTAGTCATAGACCTAGTGACTGCTGCTACTGAATAAGTGGCTACTGCAGATTTGGCTGCCTCATCAGCCAGCGAATTACCAACAGCGTGCGCTCCCACGTGCTGGTGGCCCAAAGTATGGATAACATGTGTGAGCGGCAAACGTTCCTTAAGAGCGGCCACTCGGACCCAAAGAGTTTTACTCCTCATTGCTCTACCTTTAGAATCACGAAAATCATTTTGCGGCCAGAAGAACAAGTTATCATTGAAGGATTGTACACAGTAAAAGGAATTGCACACAATAAGAGCGGGTATATCAGGAGCAGCAACTTCTAGAGCCAAAACTAAAGCATGTAGCTCTGCCAATTGAGCCGTGCAATCACCAAGAGACTGTGTGTGCACCAAGGAGGATTTAAAATCCCCATCAACAATCTTTCCTGCCACAATTGCGCAGGCTGCAGAATAAGCATGCTTAGAACCAACTTCCGGCTGCGCAGAACCGTCAGTGTAAATAATAGATTTGTATTGATCCAGAGTAGGCAAGGACAAAGGAAGAGTCTGTACGTGTTCATATTGTAAAAACTTCTGCGTCTGCAAAGAAGGGTCAAAGATAAAGTTGACATCAGCCGACATTAAAGAACTAGCCCATTGTATCCAACATGGATGCAAGGCTTTGGAATTCGGAACACTAGCCTTTATAAATGCTTCTAAAGCAGGCACTGGCGAGACCATGAAAATGCGTTTACCTTGCACAGAGAGCGTCCCTTTAGAATTGCCATCTGAACCGTGGTCAATATTTTTTCAGTAGAAGAGAAACGCATCTCAGCTGGAGTATACAAATGTGATTTATAAGCAATGGGGACCATGTCCCCTTCACTGAAAGTTAAGTAAAACCTAACGCTCCTGGTACAATCCTTATGACCAAATTTGTAGTATTGTCTCGTGTTAACAAGAAGTTGATCACCAGTAGATCAGACTGCAAAGATCGAAGAATTGCGGTATGTTCCAGAAGCCAACTGGAAGACGAAAAAGAAGGTTGTATCAATGAATAAAGTGGTTTGATACGCTGGGCCTAATCAGGAATGTATGTCCACCCGAAATAAAAAAAAAACAGCAAAGATTGCAATTTTTTAAGTGTAGATGGAGGTTGCAATTGAGCACATTTCTCCAGAAAGTGGGGGGCCAACCCCCTACCTTCATTGTTGAGTTCGTAACCAAGAAAAAGTACAGCCAAAAAGGCGATATGAGACTTAGCAAAATTGAATTTGTAACCAAAGTTTGCAAAATGTGTGATACTGCGGTCCACACGCAAGAGATGCGGTTGTAGTTCATCATCCGTCAAGTATATGTCATCGACGTACGAGAAGGCATCAGGGCCGATCTCATGCAAAAGGGACACCATGCGTGCCGCAAACACACCAGGGCTATTCTTATATCCCATAGGCAATCTCGCATATCGGCGCTGGTTGCCCAACGCACTGAATGCGGTCAAATTACGGCTCTCAGGAGCCAAAGAGTGACTGAAAAATCCATTGGAAATATCCAAGGTGGTTTTATATTTTTTGCGAACAATGTTATTCACTAACGCAGAGCTATGTGTGTTCTGAACTGCAAAGGTTTGAATGTGACTGTTTAGATGTCTGTAATCTAAAACTGTGCAATATGAACTGTCCGGTTTCAATATCGGAATAAGAGGATTATTCATTGATGAAACACAGGGTTCAATCACACCCTGATATTCCAATTGGGTCAAGATTTCACTTACGGACGCCCTAGCGTCTCGTTTGATTGGATACCATGGTTGGGCTGAGGTGTGGAACGTAAAGGAATCACATGAACTGGGGAACCCTTGTCCCAACCTGCCTGATTGCGATATAACGCCGGGGCTAAAGATAATGCCCATTTCGAGGCATAAGCCATTTTATCATCATCAGAAACATATTGCGAAAAACTAGGAAAAATAATATCCTCCCCTCTAGAAGAAGTTAGAACAAAAGGGGGAGGCCTATCAACCTTTGCCAACAAAATATCATAAGAAGAAGTGAGGTTTTCTCAAAACACTGCTTTAACTGGGCGTTTAATATCACCTTCAATTTGGAGGATTACTTCGTAAAGTCTATCTGGAGGAGAGACTCGAGTATCAGCTGTCTCCACTGTAATAAAAGTGTCAGTTGCTTTCGCCTCCAGACGATGGTGGAGTGCCTGCCGCACTATGGTAACCACGCCTCGCTGTCGAGGAGGGTTACCGCCCAACTCCTGTTGAGGAGCAGGGTTCTCACCATCTGAGGCATACTTTGCAGTAAAAGCGGCAACTTTTTTCTTATGAAATGGGGCACGATATTGAGGTGGTTCCCCCTACTTGACTGTTACATCAAACTGGTGCTGCGGGTCACGTCTCGTTTGCGTAGACTCGCCTTCTCTGCGATCCTGACGCCCTCCTCTGCCGAATTGTTGATCTGACGATTCCTGAAAGGAACGAGGAGAACAAGGATCAGGAACCTGGAACCTCTTGGGAGTCTTAATTTTAGAGCGGTCACGCAAATCATATCTACGTTCAGAAGCATCAGGTGGAGGCGAACCTGCACGAGAACCAGACTTCTGTTGTTGCTGCCCCTGATTTGTGTTCCAAGCCTTTTTAGGAAAGACTGGATGACCCTCCTTGTCAGGAGAGGGTTTAATTGGTGGTTGACTAAACGGTCGAATGCCTAAGCTATTTTGACCTAAAGATGTATATACATCTGCAATGATAATCGGCAACTGTTGCTGCCGATCCACTTCCGCCACCGCCGCTAGGCATTGACGTACTTGTAAGCAAACTGCTTCACCTTTAATATTGGCCAGAATCATAACGGAGACAATAGGGAACATGCCCACTAATTTCATCCCCAAATCCAGGGCTGGACCAGCCCCGTGTTCATCCTGTACTTTTTTCAGAACGCTCGGTAGAACACTCATGGAGGGGGTGCCAAAGCACAGTGTATACACTGAAGCAAACACCGTCCCCCGGGTGGTGCAGTCGGCTAAAGCGGGAATCAGACCACTCGGCAAACTCATTGTAAGGGTCCTGTGCATTTCTACAGGAGTTGTATGTGGAAAAACAGCTTCAAGTTGTTCACATTTTTGTGCAAGCCAAAATGAGAAGTCATCACGGTTTTGAGGACATTTGCCCATCACAGAGTTTATCATGACAGGAATAATGACAAGACCACCACCATGTCCTGGTGGCTGAGGAGCGGCTCCAGCCGGAGCCACATGAATAGCATGTGACATAAACTGTATGACACTTCTGTGTATGTGAATCAATGATGTATGTAGCTGACGTAGCTCTGCGAGTGTAACATTATGATAGTTCGGATGTGGGGAATAACCAGCCAAAGCTGGCCATGTGGCCCCTTCAATAGATAAGGGGCCCATTCGAACAGCAGTAACAGGGTGAGGAAGGGCACCATTAAACCAAATGGTATTCTCCCAGGCTGTCAACGGAACTTCAAGTAACGCACAAGGACGATAAGCACGCGGAACCGCAGCTCCCGTGTATTCATGAAACAAATTATCATTCCCATCCTCCATAGGGAATGTAACCCAAGAATAAAAGACTTTGAAGCGAAAAGCAGGATCCGCTTCGACAACAAAAATAATGTTAGCCCCTGCCATGGGGACTCCATGTTGAGTCAAGAAAGCTGTAACCGCTGCATGGTTATCTGCCGCAATAGCGACCGGTTGTGCCACATTAAAAATGGAAGAAAGAAACAGAGAAAACAGTAGCGCAAAATAGGATAAAGAAAAACACTTTAAACTTCAAGCTTGAAAAACCTATAAATATACAAATATAGGAGGTTAAGCCCCCCCACCATGGATGTCTCCGGAAACCGGTGAGAGGGTATTGTGGACAAGCACAAGCACTAATCAGGGGTCACGTGAATAAGTACCAGACCAAACGTTGGTGACGCCATGTTGTAGGGATTCTGCACAAACACAGAACTATGCGCAGGATTATAGGACCTTGGTGTATAGGGACTGGGTCTTCCTTCCACCTTAGTACCGACGAGCCCAGGACCGACTAGCTATAGTGTCTTACTTGCTCTCCTACTCACTCACAGAGAAACAAAAGATTAGACACCCCAGAACACAACACTCCCAGATCTCTCAGGAATCACGGTAACAAGACACACCCTTTTGCTTGCACTCTTGCACTTGTCCACAATTAGATCTGACAGAGGCACGAAACAGTTTAACATATTTATTTTAACTAACATGCCCTAACATGCAGTATAAGTGCCACAACAAGCAGGAAAATGCATAGTACAATGATAGTCAGCATAGCAGCTAGTCCATAAATCATGAAGGGAGATGTCATCATAGAAAGACAATAGAGCCTAACCTCCCTCCCCCTGCTAAGAAGCAGTGTTATTATATATTAGAAGATCTCTGGGCTTTGTCAGCAGACCCCATACCTTAGCCTATAGATGGTAGATCTACATCATAGGTGCTGTCTCGCTCTACTCCTGGAAAGGTCCCTCTCCAAGTGTGTGTTACCTATTTGTGTATCCCACTAATAACCAAAGTACGTTGTCCAAACAACAGCTGCATCAGTATGTTTTGTCTAAGGGCTAAGGTCTGGCCAGAACAAAATAACAAGGGGCATTGTTGTTCGACCTTGCACATAATTGTAGTATCCTGGTCATGTGAATGTTCTGCCATTATCTCTCCCCCTGCTCACCCAGTGTGAATGTGCTGCGTGCTGCATGGAATGTTGGCGTGATGATGCGTATTGGAATGTTGGGTGCCTGTGAGGTGAAGTGTGACAGTTGGAGAATGGGCTGAGCAGCAGGCTGGCTGCTCCTGGTGGGGCTGCTACACTACAACTCTTCTACATGTAACTTACTTCAATAAATCATCTTAAATTGCATCCTACCTGCGTGGACGTCATTACTACATTATTTAGGCGACGAGTTGGTGACTAACCTACGTGTTACAACTAGAATTCAGGGACCTGGCGATCTAAAGAGGACCTGAAGATGAAGCTACCTACAGAGCCTACAGATGCTGCCGAAGTAACGTACATTACCAAGTGGTGGTATTTACAGAAAACCAAAAGCGCTCACATGAAACCAAGAAGTTCTTCAAAGATCACCAAAGACGTCCACAAGAAAGCAAGGAGTACTTTACAAACAAGCAAAGATGTACACAAGAAACCTATGAAGATGAAGCACTACGCCTCTCAGCCCCACCAGTGTCCTCACCATCTGACAGTTCTAGCCCATGCGTACTGTACTCATCTGGATTACTTACTTGGGACTTTAAATTTTACAAGCACTGATTCTGTCATCAAGCCTAGCAACCTACAGCTTGTCAATTCTTTTGACCCTGTAGACAGGCAAAAACATCATGGAGCAAGGGAAAACAATCCTGCCAACAAGGATGGGAAGAACGGCCTCTTCCCACAATCTTCCACGGCAAGTGACACAGCGCTGATGAATCCTGTCTACAATAGAGTGTTTGCTGCAGGCTATAACCTGCCATTACAGTGCTTCGGTGTTTGGGAGACGCGTAGCTGCACAGAGCCAAAATGTGTTTTTGAGTTAGATTACTATTTTCATACATAAAGAAGTTTCACAGATGATGTATATGACGGGATGTTCACAGGTCAGTTCATTTTCACAAGAGGAGTGTCTACTCGACATTATGCCTTCGTGCTGACCTGTTCTGAGTCTATCACCGGAGGATAAACTGTGTCTGACTTTTGACTGGCATCGCATGGAAGCTGTTGTGTTTAAGCCCGGGCGTAGTTTGCGTAGTAGCACTTCACGTAGCTACGTGAAGTACAGCTTCAACTACACGTAGCTATGCAAATTGCATAGTGCGTAGCTGTGTGCTTGACTGCACTGTACAATAATTACCAAAAGCAAACTTGTACAGTGCAAGTTAAGATAAAATAAAAATCTCTGTCTTTATATGCTAAAAATGCATATAGTCATTTCACTAAAGTGAAAACAAAAAGTTAACAAGCAGTGAGAGAGGTGATGATTTTGGTATCCTCACTAACTTAGGGAGAGAACCAACAACCAAGCAGATGTCTTGAAAACAAAAAGCATATCTTATTGAACGATTCCTCCTAGGACCACCCCAAGCACAGTTATGGGCAAAAATACAATCCCAACCAAAGGCCCTGCAAAGCATTATGGGACGAGATTAGCAGTGGGCAGTGAATATTATAGTGTCCAATATCAAAATAATTCTACAAAGAGCTGCAGTTCAACTAGTCGTTACTAGGTGTCGTCCCTCAAGAGTGAAATGCAAAAGTATTGAAAACCTTTCATGAAGCTTTTGCATTTGACTCGTGAGGGACGACACCTAGTAACGACTAGTTGAACTGCAGCTCTTTGTAGAATTATTTTGATATTGGAGACTATAATATTCACTGCCCACTGCTAATCTCGTCCCATAATGCTTTGCAGGGCCTTTGGTTGGGATTGTATTTTTGCCCATAACTGTGCTTGGGGTGGTCCTAGGAGGAAGGGACCACCATTGAATCGTTCACATGATATGCTTTTTGTGTTCAAGGCATCTGCTTGGTCCTCCCCCTAGGTTAGGGGGGACTCCAAAATCATCACCTCTCTCATTGCTTGATATTTTATTGTCAAAATTCATTTTTGTGAATTGGTTATATGCTTTTTAGCATAAAAAATTGCTTTATCAAAGTATTTGAAGGAGTTTATTATTAAGCCTGAGTGTAGCTATGCAAATTGCGTAGTGCGTAGCTGTGTGCTTGACTGCACTGTACAATAATTACCAAAAGCAAACTTGTACAGTGCAAGTTAAGATAAAATAAATATCTCTGTCTTTATATGCTAAAATTGCATATAGTCATTTCACTAAAGTGAAAACAAAAAGTTAACAACCAGTGAGAGAGGTGATGATTTTGGTATCCTCGCTAACTTAGGGAGAGAACCAAGCAGATGTCTTGAAAACAAAAAGCACATCTTATTGAATGATTAGGTGGTGGTGGTCCCATCCTCTTAGGACCACCCCAAGCACAGTTATTGGCAAAAATACAATCCCAACCAAAGGCCCTGCAAAGCATTATGGGACGAGATTAGCAGTGGGCAGTGAATATTATAGTGTCCAATATCAAAATAATTCTACAAAGAGCTGCAGTTCAACTAGTTGTTACTAGGTGTCGTCCCTCAAGAGTGAAATGCAAAAGTATTGAAAACCTTTCATGAAGCTTTTGCATTTGACTCGTGAGGGACGACACCTAGTAACGACTAGTTGAACTGCAGCTCTTTATAGAATTATTTTGATATTGGACACTATAATATTCACTGCCCACTGCTAATCTCGTCCCATAATGCTTTGCAGGGCCTTTGGTTGGGATTGTATTTTTGCCCATAACTGTGCTTGGGGTGGTCCTAGGAGGAAGGGACCACCATTGAATCGTTCACATGATATGCTTTTTGTGTTCAAGGCATCTGCTTGGTCCTCCCCTAGGTTAGGGGAACTCCAAAATCATCACCTCTCTCATTGCTTGATATTTAATTGTCAAAATTCATTTTTGTGAATTGGTTATATGCTTTTTAGCATAAAAAATTGCTTTAGCAAAGCATTTGAAGGAGTTTATTATACTCCTGCTACGCTACGTTTATTAGCACAGTTATTCACTCTGCTACGTGCGTAGTGCGTAGTAGCACAAACTTTGCATGCTTCGTGAGCGTAGCAAAGTATTATGCCCAGGGTTAGTTGTGCTCCCTTCAGTGTATGCGTTGTGGTCTCCGATACTTGCTCAGTGTGTGCTTTTTGCTGTGCGGGCTGTGTACGGACTGTTGTTTGGGGCCGTGCGTCTAGGACAAACACTGTGGTGAGTTTCTTTGTGTGTTTCGGTTGCCTACCACAGTTCAGTTGCGTGACATCAGTTGGGCCGGTTTAACGGTTTGGCAGTTGCGCTCCATTTTCAAACTTTGAGGGGAGTGCGGGCTCTTTAACTGATGGTTGGTGTCGCAGAGGGATCCTTTGTGACATCTGGTTCAGATTTCAGCCTTTGCTGCTCTGGGACGCATTTCAGCACAGACATGCCGGGAGCCATCCCGCACTGCGCGTTTTACGTGCTGCCATGTTGTTTTTCACTGTAGAGCTACGGAGCTCTAACAATCTGTGCTGACGTGAGGTACAGTCACGTCTCTGCCGCATGCTGTAAAAAAAAATAGGAGTTAACATAAACCCACAGAGGACAGTGGATGCAGCAGAGATGGGTCCCATAAGTTTCCTTCGTATGGCGCTTAAAAGAATCTCACGAGGCTGAATCGCGTGTCTGTCTGTTTTCAGTGACACGCACACTTTATTCGGCAAGAGGCAAGTTTTTCTTCTCTTGTACCATGGCATTTGACACTTCTTTGAGCCGGCAGTGCACGAGGATGACCAAAGGATTCTCTTCCCATGTTGGTTTGTCAGCTCCTGCCATTATCTCACGAACACTGGTGTGTGACACGATTACGGTGACGTGCACACCCTAAACTTTAACAGTCTCCAAACGTTATTGCGATTACGTATTGAAGCCTATTGCATGCTTGGCTGCGGATACATCAGTTGCATTTAAGTTGTGGTTTTTAGAACACTACATCTAGGAACTGGTTTGCTCACCAGCTATACTCCATGGGATTGTCTGGTGGGATTCGTTTGCATAGTATGTTACGTTCCTGACATGTTATACACCTTCATGTCTTCATTGTTCTTTTCACATGTGTACACTCTACACTTTACGCTTCCCTAATTGAGGGACGGGAATGGGTACTAGCCCCATTTTCTTACAGTACATTTCTCTATGGGTGTTTTTTCCATTTATTCGGGTTCACGTTGTCAACCCTTTCGCAGGGTACCTAGTTTTGGGTTCAGGTCCCATCTACTCTAGCTACTCACCCTTAGTCCTGGGGGTAGGTTATGGGTGTCAGTCCCATTAACTTTTTCTTCCCTTCCTCATGTCACGGGGTAGGTCATGGGTGTCAGTCCCATTTACATTATCTATACACCCTTATGTCAGGGTAAGTTATGGGTTTTAGTCCCATCTTCACGTACCAGTCGTACACTGTTACCCTTACACAGGGTGTGTCTTATTGGGTTCAGTCCCATCTCTGCTAGTGGTTTTCCTCTCTAGGGTTATCCCCATGGGTGTCACTCCCATTTACAGTATTCACGCCTCTAACCTTTACATTATCAATCCCCTGTTGGGGTACAGTTTATTTTGAGTCTATACTTAGACTTTGCTTTTAGTTAAACGTAGCGTTATGTTTATATTATATTACATTGTCAAATTGAAAATGGGGGAGGATGTGTGATACTTCTTGTATTTTCTTCTCATCTTCTCTGTTTTCTCGCCTGTTCAGTTCTCCTCGTGATGTCTTATATTCTTTTCATCCTTGGAATCTGGACTATATTTGGTTGTTAGTCTTCCTTTGTCCCCAGTCTTTCCCTCATTGTAGTTTTATTCTCTTTCTTCCGTTTTTAGGAGGAGATTCTTCCTTCACTACTCTGTGTATCTGGGTGTAAGGCTGGTGTTTAGTTTGTGTCGTGCTATGTCTTTCCTTCTTGCATGCCTGTCTGACCAGTGGGTGTGTTTGGGGGTAGTCATTGGTGCTTTGATGTCTATCCTTTACCTCGTTGTTCCTTGTGCCTTATATTTGTATTATATTCTATTGAAATTTATAGAAGGGAGGATGGGTTATTCATCTGTATGTGTATATTTATCCATTGCTTCCTCTTCAATATCTATCTGTGTATATTTATCTATTGCTTCCTCTTCATTTACTTTCACCTATCTTTCTGCTCTCTCCTCTTTGTTCACTTCATTGCACATATTCTGCTTCATGTGTGTTCCTCTCATTTATTTCCTTTTCCTGGTTCACATTGTTTTAGCTTCTTTCAGGTAACCATATTTATGCCTCTGTTATATAAGAAAGGGGGATATGTAGTATCCTGTTCATGTGAATGTTCTGCCATTATCTCTCCCCCTGCTCAGCCAGTGTGAATGTGCTGTGTGCTGCATGGAATGTTGGAATGATGATGCGTATTGGAATGTTAGGTGCCTGTGAGGTGAAGTGTGACAGTCGGAGAATGGGCAGAGCAGCAGGCAGGCTGCTCCTGGTGGGGCTGCTACACTACAACTCTTCTACATGTAACTTACTTCAATAAATCATCTTAAATTACATTCTACCTGCGTGGACGTCATTACTACAATAATGTTTAGTCAAAATCCCAGGAACATGCAGCGAGTGAACACAGTGATGAGTTCTCATGTGAATACAGCTGTAGAAATTATTGCAAAAAATAAAGACGTGTAGTAACGTGCACAAAGCAGCAGACAAGCTGCAGCGTGCTCATGCTAAGTTAGTGAAGACGACAATGTCCCTATGGGCCACGTGACACTACGTTAGCTGATCTTTATGCCAAAGGTAAACGCCTCTTTTCTAGCACTCTCGCTCACTGCTTCTCCTTAGACACTGTTCACCCATTATACATGTTACAACTATTGCATTGGGCGTCCTCACCCTCTAACCAATCACAGACCAGGAGAGCCCTCATGGTCACTAAGGCCTACTTGAGAGACCACCAGTCTAGGAAGGGCATTACTAATGTCTATCGAGTCCTTGAGTCCCCGTCTCAAGATGTCATACCTTGATATGACCTTAAATGGGAGCAGAAATTAGGAATCATGCTAGATGACACCTCATGGTTACGAATCTGACCGCAAACCTCGATCTCATCCATTTGTTCTACCTAGAAAGAAAACAGTTATAAAATTCTCTTGAGGTGGTATCTCACACCAGTTCGACTAGTGGCTATCTATGGTTCCAACCGAGGGTGCTGTCATTGTAAGACCAATTGAGGCACAACGGCCTACATGGTTTTGCACCCGAGCTCAGTAGTTCTGGAAAAAGATACTGCAGCAGATTAAGGCCATTTCAAATATGACCTTACACATGGATCCTATAACTTTACTGTTAGGTGACACAGGCAACTATTCTTATTACCCATTGACAACTCCTGGAGGCCAACTTCTCACCCAGTTTCTTCTGGCTCCAAGAATGACAATCTCTCGACAGTGGCGAGCTCAGTGACCCTCAATGATCCAAAATGTGGTGACCTGTAGTGTGGCCTCTATACTCTATGGAGAAATTGAAAGCAGTGGTAAGGGACGAAGTCCCTAAGTTTGAGAAAATAATGGGCACATGTCCATACATTCATGAAAACTCAGGGTGGAATTGGTCTGGGACCTGCCACCTTCCGAAACTTAGTCATGCTTCAGGTCTTTGTGACCTGAGCTCCCCTGAGGTCTTGTCCCAGGAGGAAGAGCCCACATCTGACTAACAATAACCCAGGTATCCTTTGTGGCAGAGGCTAATGGACTCCGGTTCTTTTGCTCTTCAGACTTCCCATGTAGATGCTGTTGGTTAGAGAGGGTGGCCAGCCCTGAGTGCTCAGCGATGGGGGAGTAATTTACAAATCAAGGTACCCACAGGAATTGTTACTTTCACAATAGTCACCCAGTTGGGAAGTTGCGCTGTCTACCGTTTCCTTCCCTTTTTCTTTTTTCCTCTCTTCTTTTTGTTTTCCTTTCACTTTGCTAATTTATTTTCTATTCATTCACCCTGAACTGTTTTCCTTGTTTAAATCACTGTTAATGTTTCTAAATGCAATGTGATTAATACTTTGTCAATCGTTTTTTGTTCATTCAAACGCATGGTGTTTAATGACCTCTTAGGGGGTGATTACGATGAGGGACGGACTTCAGTCTGTTAGCCATCGTGTCAGGGAGTGGGACCAGCCGCCTACAAGGTGACGGTCCCACCGGGGGTATTACGATGCCACTGCCACCACCACCGTGGCTGTCACACCTACTATCTTTAACATTGCTGGGGGTGCTGCTAGCTGCAGCACCCACCGCAATGTTAAAGATGCACAGTTTACATTTCCCTGCACTAAGTGGCAGGCACCACGCGGTGCTTGCCACATGGTGCAGGGAAATGTGGGGGGGCACCATAGGTGCACCCCAAGTGCTACAAGGAAGTGCCCCTGCACAGGGGGGCCCGCAACGGGCCCCCGAAGTCAATCTCCGCCAACCTTTGAATGGCGGAGGAACCGCCATTCAAAGGCTGGCTTGAAGCAGCATCATAATATGGCAGACGGTGCCTGCTAGGCACTGCCACCATTTTGTTGATGCGGGGTAGGTCTGCCAGGCAATCGTAATGATTGCCTAGTACGGACCCGTGGCGGACGAACGTTCCGTCCGCCATTCACCACCACCCACCATCGTCCTCTGGCGGGCGGAAAAGTGCTTTGCGATGGCGGTGAATCCACCACCGGCAGGCTGCCGGTGGCGGGTTCACCGCCATCGTAATGACCCCCTTAGTTCGGCTTTATCATCGGACAATGCTGACAAACATTGGCATCCACAATAGAATGCCTGAGGAGGGCTGAAATGGACCTCTGCTCAATGTTAATACCATGTGCTGTTTAGTCACTGACCACAATCAACTGCTCGAATCTTTGAGGCAGTGTACTAAGCTCACTGTGCATAGTACTATTTGTTTGCTGCAACAAAATGTAATAAAAATAATAATTTAAAAAAAAGAAAATGATATGAAAGCATATTTGTCAACGGGTCTTCACTTTTCAGTGGCATCTGGCTGCTCCCAGGTGGAGAGGGAAAATTCAAAAGCACAGCTGTTTCTTTCCCCAATGCAGTTTGGCACTTTTGTTCAAGCTGCAAGAGAGCAGGCCAGTGACTTCATCATGCCACTGTATCCCGCACACATGCCAATGTGGAACAGGAAGTGATGGCAAATAAACTCGAAGTATATTTTCATAAACATAGACAAAGCAAATTGGATCCAGAAAATATGAATATTTAACTAGGATGGTATTTAAATATATACTAGATGTTTCTATTTGAATTATTTCAGGTTACCTCCAATAAAACCTTACAAAAAGGAATTACATGTGTGGTTCGCTTGTCCATGGCCTCATCTTTGGTGTCTCCCCATAATATGCCCCACCCTCTCTTGCTTCCCCTTCTGCCCAATATAGGCATCATTATGCATCCACACCATCACATGCAATTACTGCATCTGCTGATCCGAATTCCCGGGTCTGCCACATTGTAAAAGCTGTATACAGTCTGGTACTGTTCTGGTGAAACTGAAGGTAAGGAGGATCATCGCCCACCAGTGCCAAATTGCTAGATTATCTCCCCTTTCTTCAAGTGAAAGGACGGGTACCAACATATTAACTTGTTAATTCATTTGTTTCTCATAAATATGCATTAGCTATTCCATCTATGTAAAGTGAGGTGTAAATTGTTTGCACTAGTTCACACAGGACTGGCAAATATGCAAAAGAGCCCGCTAGATAGAACACCACTCATAAATTTAAAATAACACAGTTTCCGTACAGTCAGAAAACACGTTAACTTCTTGCAGCACTATTCACTAAAGATGTTCATAATACAGAGTACTACAGAAGTAACATTTGAGATACATGCAATTAAGTACAGTTTTGTGATATGAGTTATAATCAGGGGCGGCTCCTCCACTAAGGCAGAGGAGCGTCATCCCACAGGAAAAATACAATGATAATAACAGCAGGTTGTTATTTTATTTTTCAGTACTCCTCTGTAGGGGCGGGGCCGGCTGGATTGTCCACAGAGCAGGGAGAGGAGTGGTGGGCACTCTCTAAGTGCGCGTGACGGTTTGGCTGGCCGTCTTGGGCCAGCCAAACCGTCATGTACACTTGGCATGCTCTCCACCTGTGTTGCGCAGCCTGGGTGGAGAACATGCCCAGACTCCCAGTCCCCATCTGAGCGCCGAACCACAGTGCTCAGACCAATCATGACACTGCTATTAGCAGCGTCGTGATTGGCTAGGGGAGTCTGGAAGCCTGGGTGCTTCCTGTTCCTGCGTCGATGGAAGAAGAAGAGGGCAGAGGAGAAGCGGCAGCCAACAGGTACGTTTAATTTGTTTTTTCCTTTTATTTGTGTTCTTTATTTTTTTAAGCCCATCCTCCCCCGCCCCACCACTACTGCCCCGTAACAGCCGCTACTGGTTATAATCATATTATACCTACAACTAACCACTATTTCCCACGCGCAGAGACAAGAGCATCCTCACATGCAGAATAATGCTCCAAAAGGCATACCTGTATCAAACTAATGTCTCCATCAGTACACCGCATCTCTCACACATTCCAATGTCCAGAATCACAGCAGAGATTAGACGAAACAACTGCAACCCGTCAGAAATTGGGTGATTCATAAGGCGTGCTGTAACCACTACCAACTTCATAAACACAGTCTGGTCAGGCCAAAACACAGCTCTTAGAGTCTCTGCTCGACCCTTGGTAACTGTGGCACAAGGAGGAGGCTATCCCCAGAGAAATGTGTGTTAAAAACCAGTGTGGATCACTGATACAACATCGACTCTCATAACATCGAACTACAGAATTATCGAGTCAACAATATCATAAACTAAAATATCGAACCACAATACACAAAATAGAAATAACACTAATATCAATAAAAAAATATAGTTTAAATAAATTTGATGACAAAAATATCGACGACAAAAATATAGAACACTAAAATATCGATAACATTAAAATAAAATGAAATACATCAAAAATATCGATACAAACAATATCGACAACACAAACATCGATAAAAAACATATAAACTATATCGAAAATAACATTTAAACATAATTTTTTTTATTTATGATAATATAATAAAATAACATATACCAAATATTTTAAATAAACAATAAAATAAATTACGAATTAACCACATTAATTTAAACAAAAAAATTAAATATACAAAAACAAATTAATAAACAAACAATATAACATGAAAAATAAATCAAAATTAATTAAAATAAACAAACATAAATATATATAATATATAAAAAAAAAAACATTTACCTACATATAAATTTAAATAACAACAATAAACAAAATAAAAACAAACAATTAATAAACATAATAAACATTAAATAAATTACAAGGTAACAGCTAAAAAATTCAAAAAAGCTACCTCAACCAATACATTTAGAACACACAAACACAAACCAATAGAAAACTCTAACTAAATAAACAAACACTATAAAAACAATCAAATAATTAACATAATATTTACCGTATAACGGACGACCACAGAGGAAGAGCGAACCTTTGAAAAAGAGAAGACAAAACGAAAAACAACTACACCAAAAACTATTCCAAACATCCCGCAATAAAGGTAAGCACAAACCTTTGGGGGCCATTAGGAAGTCCGCCCGCCATCGTGGTGGTGCTCGAGACTGTATGGCCTGTATGGCGGCGGTCCCGCACGTAGAATCACGATGCGACCACCACCGTGGCAGTCGCATCTTGCATCTTCACCATTGCGGCGGGTGCTGCTGGCTCCATGGCGGGCGGTCTTTGCGCCTGCCACCGTCGCAGTCCGATTCCCCCTGCCATCCTAATTTGGCGGGGGGAAAATTGCTGTCCGATGGTGGAGGGCCCGCCACCGCACGGCTGGCGGTGGCGGGCCTTCCACCATCGCAATGACCCCCTTTGTAACTAAATAAATTAAAAAGACTTGTAAAATATTATAACATAATTTCCCTTATATATAACAGATTCAACATCACTAAAATTGCATCTAGAAAATTTAACACAAAGATTAACGTACACAACAACAATAAAATATAACACAAAGTAAGTATATGGCTTCACCAACAACAAACTTAAATTAATTAATAGAACTAAACTGAATAAAATAGCAAAAGATAGCTAACAAATGTTCTTTTATTTTTAACAGCTTCTACAAAAATCGACGAAACCAGAACCTCTACCAAGGACACTCCATCAACTAAAAAGAGTAAGTATATTTATTTAATTACAAATAAATAAAAATAAACACTTAATAATATAAATAATCAAAGTAACTAAAATTACAACGTAATGTTTTATTTTTCACAGATTTTAATTCACAACAACTCCACCCAAAACCCCCAAAAAAACATTACGTTTGAAAAAAATACAAAATCAAGATACTAGAAAATTATAATACAAAGTAAGTATATGAAATAATCAACGATTAGACCTAACTATTAAAAAACGATAAATGTAATAAAAAACAAATTATTACTAACAAATACTTTTCTCTTAACAGATTCTACAAAATTCAACAAAAAAGAACATCAACGAAAGAAATTTCACCAACTGCATTCAGTAAGTATTTTTATTTCTTCAATAAAATAAATAGACTAAAAAAGCGAAACAAACAAATAAACTAAAACTATAACTTTCTATTTTATATTTCACAAATTACACTTCAATAAAAGTCCACCTTAAAACAACAAAGCAACAATTAACTTCAAAAACAGAGACAAAAGCAACATTACAGAAAAAGATAAAATTAAGTAAGTATATAAATTAACAAACAAATACAACAAACTAATTTACAAAATTAAAATAAATTAAAAAGCAAATATAACTAACAAATATTTTTCTCTTGCCAGCTTTGACAAATTTCAACCTACAACAAAATCATCGAAAAAAAATCATCAACGAAAAATAGTAAGCATTTTTTTTCTCAACTAAATAAAAATAGAAGCCAAATAAATAAAATAACACAATAAAATGTAACACTTTAATTACAATAACATTTTGCTTTTAAACCAACAGAAAAAAACAAGTAGATAAACATCAACAATCGAAAGAAAATCCATCAAGAAAATAAAATCAAAATACATGTAAGTTTTTTTCTAACATATTAATTATACAAAATGTATATTGTTCAAAATCGTATAATTAATAAATATATATACATATATTCACTGATTAACCAAAAAATGGCAGAGGGAGCCAAATGTATTACTTCACAAAAGGGGAAACTACTTCTCTGCTACATGGGATACACTTATACCCAAGAGAAAATGAGTGGAAACAAAACACATTGGAAATGCAGTAAATATTACTCTAACACTTGTTATGGTAGAGCCACTACAATAGAAACCAATGTAGTAAATGTCAAAGGACATAACCATCCCCCGATGTAACTGAAATTGAGGTTAGAGATGCTCTCGAGAGAATAAGAGAAGCAAGTACAAGCTCACAACAAACAAGTACCCAAATATTTAAAAATGTGTTAACTAGGGTACCTGAGCATGTTACAGGACAACTACCGTCCATCCCCACTCAGAAGAGAATAATTTCTCGAACTAAAAGAGCTACAGCTCAAACACCACCCACCCCTCAAACTTTTGCTGAAATACAAATATTACCTGAATATACCATCACCCACAAAGATTAAAAATTCCTTCTCCATGATAACAAAAGTCATGAAAAACGAATTCTCATCTTTGCAACAAATAACAACTTACAAAAACTTAAAAACTGCGAAACGTGGATGATGGATGGCACATTCAAAGTTTGCCCCAAGCCTTTTTATCAATTATACACAATCCAAGGCGAATATGAAGACACTAACATACCCTTCATATACACACCACTCCCTAATAAACAGAACACCACATACAAAGAGCTCCTAACAATAGTAAAACAATACACCGACAACTACTTTCCACAAAAAATCATCATTGATTTTGAACAATCAATGATTCAATCAATTTTAAAATTATACCCACACACTTCAATACCAGGTTGCTACTACCACTTTAACGTAAGTATCTGGAGGCACCTACAAAAATCTACTTTAAGTATATATTACGCCACCAATAGCAACTTCGCCTACCAAATAAAAAAATTAATAGCCCTGGCCTATGTACCAACAGCTGAAGTAGCAAACCATTACAACCTACTTCTTGAAAGCCCCTTCTATCAGGCAAATGAAACTAAACTAACTCCCTTCCTAGACTACTTCGAAGATACTTGGGTGGGAAGGTTACATAGGTCAGGGCACTGTAGGCAACCCAAATTTCAAATACCATGGTGGAACGTATATGACAGTACTGTAGCTCAAAAAGCAAAAACAAACATTGCAGTGGAAGGATGGCACAATGCCAATCCTTCCACTGCCAAGAAGAGGGCAACCAACCTTACATAAACTTATAGAAGCTATTAAAAAAGAACAAAGCTATCAAGAGCTCAGACTAGAGCAATCCCTAACAAAAATCGGCCCTAATCTAAGTAAAAAAACTAAAATGATGTATGAATATCTACAACATAAAACTAGACTATTTGCAAACACCAAAGGTCTACAATACTTAGACATGATAGCTAAATCTCTGCTGTACAAAAATAACAATACTAAACACCATAAACATTTAAAACTTCAAAACATTTAAACAACATAATTCTACTCTTTTTTAAATTAATAATTATAACTATGTCATGTAAAATTTAAAAAATAACACAAATATATATGACATATTATAATTATTAAATTAAAAAAAATACAAATAAATCAATGTAACAAAAACATTTCCCACCCATAATAATTAAAAATAACTTACAGTTATGTAGCAGTAGACGATCCGGGCAACCCAATAAATCCATAGATGATAAATCGAAACACAAATCCATTTGAAAAGGAAACCCCCAAAAAATGCAAAAATACAACTGTGGAAAAAATGATCCAACGAGGCAATCCTCTCAATAATGAAACCCTCAAAAACCCGAAAATTAGTGTAAAAAAACCACAAAAATTAAACTGTAGAAAAAAGGCTCCAACGACGCAATCCTCTCAATTACGAAACACTCAAAACCCCAAAAAATAGCTTTAAAAAAAAAAAAACGCTCCAACAAACCCGTCAAATAAAAGCAAATGTAATAATTCTTGTTTTAAATAAACAAAACACATTTTCCTTTTTTGTTTAAAAAAAAAAAGGATCGAGACCACCATTCGTTCACGATTGGGAAAATCTGCAAAAAAAAATAAAAGAACAACCACCCACGATAACACGTACAAACCCACAAACATTAACATTAACAATAAACACAAGATAACACAATTAAACAACACATAACTAATACTACATAGCACTCTACTCTAATCCAACACTACGACAAACACATAAAACACTAAGGGGCCCATTACGATAACCGGCGGTAAAAAACGCCACCCGCCATAGCCTGAAAAGACCGCCCGCCTGCACCATGGGAATACCGACCGAGCAATTATGATGACGCGAAGCAACCACCGCCCGCAGCGGAAAAAAAAGACAGAATACCGCCCGTCCATGTCCGAGTCCAAGACAATCCGTCCGCCGCGGACGCAATACCGCCCGAAAACTCCAAATACGACCGCGCGGACGGACTACACACCGGCCGTCAAATTATGATCCCCCCGACATGAGGGCGGCAAACCAACACATTTCCTGCCCGCAACGGTGAACAACAGAAATGAATAACTGACAAGGCGGAAGGCCTGGCGGCCACGTCCGTGCACGGAAATTAGTGGCGGCACAAACAAATACACACAACACGGCCAACAAGTCCACACAGTAAACAACGCCAAAATACCCAGACACAGAACCCATCCCAAAGACACATCCCCCTGCCAAAAAATACAATTAGAATAAATCCCAGGACACCATGCCCAACACACCTGAAAACGACAGACCATCATGACACACCCACATAGGTGAGTACAAAAGCAGCCCCCTCACAGACCACAAACCCTTGCACCACGACAAAGCCAACACCACAGCAGAGAACACGGAGAGCCACAGAGGAAAGCAGTATACCACACGCACGCACACATCACATCCATCACCACAACCACCACCACCACCACCACCTAAACACCGGCACCACAAACCCCCTGCACATCACACACCAAACACACCACACCAGCACCACAAAAACTACACTACGCACCATGGCAACACAACGAATGCCCAAGTTCACTGCCACAGAGTTGACGGTCATGGTCGATGAGGTCATCAAGGTGTACCCACAAATCTATGGGAACCAGGTCCAACAGACACCAGTAGCCACCAGAAACAGGATGTGGATAAGGATCGTAGACCAGGTGAATGCAGTTGGGAACGTGCCACGCAACCGGGGGGAAATAACCAAGAGGTGGCAGGACCTGAAAAGCGTGGTCAGGAAGAAGGAGGCCAAGAACCGTGAGCTGGCTGACAGGACTGGCAGCGGAACTCCCGCACCATTCAAGACCTTCAAGGCGTGGGAGGAGAAGGTGCGAGGCATACTACATCCGGAGAGTCTCATCGGAATACCAGGGGGAGTGGAGGCTGGTAAGTACAAACAAATGTATACCAGCACACCGCCATGTACAGTCATGCACCAACACAATGCCATAGCTCCGAGGGCCGAACACCCCCATGTCCAGTACACAATTCACAAGACATCCCTCACATATGCAACAGACACACACACACACACCCAGCCCATAGGAACCAACAAAGAAAACCATGGGGGCATGTGTACGGTCAGCCAGCACCACAACTCCCACCAGCTCCCCTTGTACCCCAGATGCGCCGGAAGGAGCGCTCCCCACACCCACACCCATGTGGCAGCCATAGCTGCACAAACCAACAAGTAACAGGTAAGCAGCCTTACCACAAGGCCCGTGTATCGGAGGGGGGACTGCAGAAGTACCCCCCCCACCAGGCCCCCACTCCTACAGCGCAGCAAGATGGAGCACTCCCCACACCCATGTGTCAGCCATTGCAGTGCACACCTACACCCGACAGGTAGATATGTTACCCTACATGGAGGGCTGTCTGTGGATGGTAAACCATCACCACGACTCACAACACGGCCCCCACACCCACAGACCAGCAAGATGGAGCACCCCTCCCTCTCATAACCATGTGGTAGCCATTGCATTTCTCCCTAAAAAACCAACAATTAGGTAGACTACTGTACAGGGCGGGGTGTCTGTAGGCATGAGGACTGTACTACGACTAACATGTGGGACATGTCACTTAGCAGAGGAACAGGTAGCACTGCTCCCTTTCACAAACATGTGACCAATGTGCACCCGGACATCAATTACAGAGTCATAGCCCACATCAGCCATCTCAAATGCAGTAACACGTAAGGAGTCACATCTGCATGCACATGTCTAACTGGAGTACTGACCCACATGGCGTGCACTGTGCCAGTCATCACACACATCAGCAACACCATCCAAGTCTTGTCCATGTAGTCGTGTCTGCTTCTACCCTTGACATAGTACAACATCACCCATGTAAGTCTATCTTGTCCAAATGAAACATAGTGGAACCCCAGTAATGTCACATACACCACTGGACCCATGAACCACACAGCTACACAATGCACATTCAAAATCTCATCCATCTCATCATCCAGCCCCAGTGTCATGAAAGGTATATCATCTAAACAGTTGCCCCATAGACAGTAGTACAGCAAAGAGTCCTGCCGATGACCAATAATGTAAAACACACAAGATGATGGACGGAATGCTGCTCATTGGCAAACATTCACCCCCAGTCACAGATCTGGGTTTAATCCATCGTTATTTTGCTTACCACGCCACCCCAGTTCAGACATAGCCATATGCAAATCAGTCTTGACCCTGTGCCTCATGGGAACAGTCCAGACCGAGCTGCCAAGCCATGTCTTCCCTGGACCGGAATCAAGCATCCTAGGACCGGTTTCAGGCTATCAGCCTTCATCAGCCAGGATAGCTTGACTCCAGTGGCGTAGTGAGCACGGGACCCACGTCTGGGCATACCCTTCCCACTTAGGGCGAAATGCAAAACACACAAGATGATGGACGGAATGCTGCTCATTGGCAAACATTCACCCCCAGTCACAGATCTGGGTTTAATCCATCGTTATTTTGCTTCACCACGCCACCCCAGTTCAGACATAGCCATATGCAAATCAGTCTTGACCCTGTGCCTCATGGGAACAGTCCAGACCGAGCTGCCAAGCCATGTCTTCCCTGGACCGGAATCAAGCATCCTAGGACCGGTTTCAGGCTATCAGCCTTCATCAGCCAGGATAGCTTGACTCCAGTGGCGTAGTGAGCACGGGACCCACGTCTGGGCATACCCTTCCCACTTAGGGCGAAATGCAAAACACACAAGATGATGGACGGAATGCTGCTCATTGGCAAACATTCACCCCCAGTCACAGATCTGGGTTTAATCCATCGTTATTTTGCTTCACCACGCCACCCCAGTTCAGACATAGCCATATGCAAATCAGTCTTGACCCTGTGCCTCATGGGAACAGTCCAGACCGAGCTGCCAAGCCATGTCTTCCCTGGACCGGAATCAAGCATCCTAGGACCGGTTTCAGGCTATCAGCCTTCATCAGCCAGGATATGCCCAGACGTGGGTCCCGTGCTCACTACGCCACCGGAGTCAAGCTATTCTGGCTGATGAAGGCTGATAGCCTGAAACCGGTCCTAGGATGCTTGATTCCGGTCCAGGAAGACATTTCTTGGCAGTTCGGTCTGGACTGTTCCCATGAGGCACAGGGTCAAGACTGATTTGCATATGGCTATGTCTGAACTGGGGTGGCGTGGTGAAGCAAAATAACGATGGATTTAACCCAGATCTGTGACTGGGGGTGATTGTTTGCCAATGTGCAGCATTCCGTCCATCATCTTGTGTGTTTTGCATTTTGCCCCAAGTGGGAGGGTATGCCCAGACGTGGGTCCCGTGCTCACTACGCCACTGGAGTCAAGCTATTCTGGCTGATGAAGGCTGATAGCCTGAAACCGGTCCTAGGATGCTTGATTCCGGTCCAGGGAAGACATTTCTTGGCAGTTCGGTCTGGACTGTTCCCATGAGGCACAGGGTCAAGACTGATTTGCATATGGCTATGTCTGAACTGGGGTGGCGTGGTGAAGCAAAATAACGATGGATTTAACCCAGATCTGTGACTGGGGTGATTGTTTGCCAATGTGCAGCATTCCGTCCATCATCTTGTGTGTTTTGCATTTTGCCCCAAGTGGGAAGGGTATGCCCAGACGTGGGTCCCGTGCTCATTACGCCACTGGAGTCAAGCTATTCTGGCTGATGAAGGCTGATAGCCTGAAACCGGTCCTAGGATGCTTGATTCCGGTCCAGGAAGACATTTCTTGGCAGTTCGGTCTGGACTGTTCCCATGAGGCACAGGGTCAAGACTGATTTGCATATGGCTATGTCTGAACTGGGGTGGCAAGTGAAGCAAAATAACGATGGATTTAACCCAGATCTGTGACTGAGGTGATTGTTTGCCAATGTGCAGCATTCCGTCCATCATCTTGTGTGTTTGCATTTTGCCCCAAGTGGGAAGGGTATGCCCAGACGTGGGTCCCGTGCTCACTACGCCACTGGAGTCAAGCTATTCTGGCTGATGAAGGCTGATAGCCTGAAACCGGTCCTAGGATGCTTGATTCCGGTCCAGGGAAGACATTTCTTGGCAGTTCGGTCTGGACTGTTCCCATGAGGCACAGGGTCAAGACTGATTTGCATATGGCTATGTCTGAACTGGGGTGGCGTGGTGAAGCAAAATAACGATGGATTTAACCCAGATCTGTGACTGGGGGTGATTGTTTGCCAATGTGCAGCATTCCGTCCATCATCTTGTGTGTTTTGCATTTTGCCCCAAGTGGGAAGGGTATGCCCAGACGTGGGTCCCGTGCTCACTACGCCACTGGAGTCAAGCTATTCTGGCTGATGAAGGCTGATAGCCTGAAACCGGTCCTAGGATGCTTGATTCCGGTCCAGGGAAGACATTTCTTGGCAGTTCGGTCTGGACTGTTCCCATGAGGCACAGGGTCAAGACTGATTTGCATATGGCTATGTCTGAACTGGGGTGGCGTGGTGAAGCAAAATAACGATGGATTTAACCCAGATCTGTGACTGGGGGTGATTGTTTGCCAATGTGCAGCATTCCGTCCATCATCTTGTGTGTTTTGCATTTTGCCCCAAGTGGGAAGGGTATGCCCAGACGTGGGTCCCGTGCTCACTACGCCACTGGAGTCAAGCTATTCTGGCTGATGAAGGCTGATAGCCTGAAACCGGTCCTAGGATGCTTGATTCCGGTCCAGGGAAGACATTTCTTGGCAGTTCGGTCTGGACTGTTCCCATGAGGCACAGGGTCAAGACTGATTTGCATATGGCTATGTCTGAACTGGGGTGGCGTGGTGAAGCAAAATAACGATGGATTTAACCCAGATCTGTGACTGGGGGTGATTGTTTGCCAATGTGCAGCATTCCGTCCATCATCTTGTGTGTTTTGCATTTTGCCCCAAGTGGGAAGGGTATGCCCAGACGTGGGTCCCGTGCTCACTACGCCACTGGAGTCAAGCTATTCTGGCTGATGAAGGCTGATAGCCTGAAACCGGTCCTAGGATGCTTGATTCCGGTCCAGGGAAGACATTTCTTGGCAGTTCGGTCTGGACTGTTCCCATGAGGCACAGGGTCAAGACTGATTTGCATATGGCTATGTCTGAACTGGGGTGGCGTGGTGAAGCAAAATAACGATGGATTTAACCCAGATCTGTGACTGGGGGTGATTGTTTGCCAATGTGCAGCATTCCGTCCATCATCTTGTGTGTTTTGCATTTTGCCCCAAGTGGGAAGGGTATGCCCAGACGTGGGTCCCGTGCTCACTACGCCACTGGAGTCAAGCTATTCTGGCTGATGAAGGCTGATAGCCTGAAACCGGTCCTAGGGTGCTTGATTCCGGTCCAGGGAAGACATTTCTTGGCAGTTCGGTCTGGACTGTTCCCATGAGGCACAGGGTCAAGACTGATTTGCATATGGCTATGTCTGAACTGGGGTGGCGTGGTGAAGCAAAATAACGATGGATTTAACCCAGATCTGTGACTGGGGGTGATTGTTTGCCAATGTGCAGCATTCCGTCCATCATCTTGTGTGTTTTGCATTTTGCCCCAAGTGGGAAGGGTATGCCCAGACGTGGGTCCCGTGCTCACTACGCCACTGGAGTCAAGCTATTCTGGCTGATGAAGGCTGATAGCCTGAAACCGGTCCTAGGATGCTTGATTCCGGTCCAGGGAAGACATTTCTTGGCAGTTCGGTCTGGACTGTTCCCATGAGGCACAGGGTCAAGACTGATTTGCATATGGCTATGTCTGAACTGGGGTGGCGTGGTGAAGCAAAATAACGATGGATTTAACCCAGATCTGTGACTGGGGGTGATTGTTTGCCAATGTGCAGCATTCCGTCCATCATCTTGTGTGTTTTGCATTTTGCCCCAAGTGGGAAGGGTATGCCCAGACGTGGGTCCCGTGCTCACTACGCCACTGGAGTCAAGCTATTCTGGCTGATGAAGGCTGATAGCCTGAAACCGGTCCTAGGATGCTTGATTCCGGTCCAGGGAAGACATTTCTTGGCAGTTCGGTCTGGACTGTTCCCATGAGGCACAGGGTCAAGACTGATTTGCATATGGCTATGTCTGAACTGGGGTGGCGTGGTGAAGCAAAATAACGATGGATTTAACCCAGATCTGTGACTGGGGGTGATTGTTTGCCAATGTGCAGCATTCCGTCCATCATCTTGTGTGTTTTGCATTTTGCCCCAAGTGGGAAGGGTATGCCCAGACGTGGGTCCCGTGCTCACTACGCCACTGGAGTCAAGCTATTCTGGCTGATGAAGGCTGATAGCCTGAAACCGGTCCTAGGATGCTTGATTCCGGTCCAGGGAAGACATTTCTTGGCAGTTCGGTCTGGACTGTTCCCATGAGGCACAGGGTCAAGACTGATTTGCATATGGCTATGTCTGAACTGGGGTGGCGTGGTGAAGCAAAATAACGATGGATTTAACCCAGATCTGTGACTGGGGGTGATTGTTTGCCAATGTGCAGCATTCCGTCCATCATCTTGTGTGTTTTGCATTTTGCCCCAAGTGGGAAGGGTATGCCCAGACGTGGGTCCCGTGCTCACTACGCCACTGGAGTCAAGCTATTCTGGCTGATGAAGGCTGATAGCCTGAAACCGGTCCTAGGATGCTTGATTCCGGTCCAGGGAAGACATTTCTTGGCAGTTCGGTCTGGACTGTTCCCATGAGGCACAGGGTCAAGACTGATTTGCATATGGCTATGTCTGAACTGGGGTGGCGTGGTGAAGCAAAATAACGATGGATTTAACCCAGATCTGTGACTGGGGGTGATTGTTTGCCAATGTGCAGCATTCCGTCCATCATCTTGTGTGTTTTGCATTTTGCCCCAAGTGGGAAGGGTATGCCCAGACGTGGGTCCCGTGCTCACTACGCCACTGGAGTCAAGCTATTCTGGCTGATGAAGGCTGATAGCCTGAAACCGGTCCTAGGATGCTTGATTCCGGTCCAGGGAAGACATTTCTTGGCAGTTCGGTCTGGACTGTTCCCATGAGGCACAGGGTCAAGACTGATTTGCATATGGCTATGTCTGAACTGGGGTGGCGTGGTGAAGCAAAATAACGATGGATTTAACCCAGATCTGTGACTGGGGGTGATTGTTTGCCAATGTGCAGCATTCCGTCCATCATCTTGTGTGTTTTGCATTTTGCCCCAAGTGGGAAGGGTATGCCCAGACGTGGGTCCCGTGCTCACTACGCCACTGGAGTCAAGCTATTCTGGCTGATGAAGGCTGATAGCCTGAAACCGGTCCTAGGATGCTTGATTCCGGTCCAGGGAAGACATTTCTTGGCAGTTCGGTCTGGACTGTTCCCATGAGGCACAGGGTCAAGACTGATTTGCATATGGCTATGTCTGAACTGGGGTGGCGTGGTGAAGCAAAATAACGATGGATTTAACCCAGATCTGTGACTGGGGGTGATTGTTTGCCAATGTGCAGCATTCCGTCCATCATCTTGTGTGTTTTGCATTTTGCCCCAAGTGGGAAGGGTATGCCCAGACGTGGGTCCCGTGCTCACTACGCCACTGGAGTCAAGCTATTCTGGCTGATAAAGGCTGATAGCCTGAAACCGGTCCTAGGATGCTTGATTCCGGTCCAGGGAAGACATTTCTTGGCAGTTCGGTCTGGACTGTTCCCATGAGGCACAGGGTCAAGACTGATTTGCATATGGCTATGTCTGAACTGGGGTGGCGTGGTGAAGCAAAATAACGATGGATTTAACCCAGATCTGTGACTGGGGGTGATTGTTTGCCAATGTGCAGCATTCCGTCCATCATCTTGTGTGTTTTGCATGATGACCAATAATGTGTCTGCTGTGTCTGAAGCGCTCGTCACACTGTGAGTAACAACATACAAAATGTAGTCAACACCCCAAGAGCACTGCATTGCTGCACATGGGTGAGAGTAGCACGCACACCAAGGAATTGTACCATCTGCAATACGTCGTGTGGCATACAACCATTACTCACACACTACAATGCTTGCTGTGGAATGCCCTTAAATGACAACAGTGAGCAGATATGCTGGCTAAGTCAGACATACACACACCTTTGTCTCTGTAGTGTCGTGTGGCCAAAACACATGTCCCCTTCTGCACCCATATGTCACAGTATGTACCACAGTACCATATTTCAACACCAAAGCGTTCATGGGGCGATACCCCTTTTGCCATCTGCGTATCCAAGTGTTGCATTAGAACCCCAAATACATATTTCAACACTAAACCGTCCATGGGGCTGTACCCCGTTCCCACCAAAGCCACAAAATGTAGGGGTACTGCAACACACACCAATTGGCATTTCAAATCCGTCCCATGCCAGATGCACCCATCACACTATTCCATTGCCTTGATCACGCACACACATTGTAGAGACACACACACGCATCCGGCAAATCAGTGCACAACTGTGCACAAACTGTGCATGTCAGACATCTAACACAAACCTTGCAAGGTGCAACACAATAACTCTTCGTCTCCGCCCCACAGGTGACGAACAGCATGATGCTGCGGATGGAGACACCAGCCATCACAGCCAGTCCACAAGCCCCCACACGGACTCACGGATGTGGAAAGCCTGGACACCTCTACGGACGAGGACTCCCGAGCTGGCACATCTGGCGTGGCAGGGCGCAACAGCTCCCCAGGACCCCTCCTACCCACCAACCCATCTCCCAGGGCTGGTGACCAGTCCCAGGCCCCTGCTGCCATGGTCATTGCGGCCAACACCACCGCCGCAACCACCACCACCACCACCATCACCACCACCAGGGCCTCCCTGACCACTCAGCCATCCCAAGAGGTGGCACAAACCTCCACATCTACCCTGGGAGCCAGGAGGAGGCCCCGGGTGACCAATGTGGCGAGTGGGCAGGTCGGTGGCAGCAGTCCAGGTGGGAGGAGCAGGGTCAGACCAAGGCCAACAGAGCCTGGGAGCCAAGCCCTGCCGCAAATAGCCAGAGTCCTTGGGGCCTATGAAGAGGCCCAGGGACAATGGGCCAGGTCAGCTTCCGACATGAGGGAAGTCCTTGGGGTGTTGAGGTCCATGGACGCCCACATGGGCCAACTTGTGGACCTCATGGGCCAGCTAGTGGTGGAGGTGAGGGCCCACTCAAGGCCAACCACACCACCTACGCCACCACTTGCTGGGGCGCAGGGACGTGCAACATCCAGTTCCCCTGCGTCCACAGCGAGTGGGCAATCCTCAGCCACCACCAGCAGCCCACAAACACAACCCCTCCTCTCAAACGTGGAAGGGGCCGTCCGAAGAGGAAACAGATGTCCAGGGAGGACTTCGCACGCTCCAAACGCCAGTGAGTCAGCCAGCCATGGTGGCCACCCCTGCATTCACTTGGACTACCATCCTACCCCACACTGCCAGTCGAGTGGCAAATGTCTGTTGGACTGCAGACCCAGGACAACATGGGTACACCTTGACCATCACGCGGACAGGACCGTCAACTCATTGTACAGCATGCACCACCTTCTTGATCACCTTTCCCACAATCACATGTCACCTTTAAAATAAATACACCTGTATCACATCCTATGTCATCTGCTATGTTTATTATCAATGGTGCACAAACGTCAGCATGTTCAGAAATTCATCTGTAGTGTGTTCTGTCGATAGGCCAGGAGAGGCTGTAGGGACCTAGGGGTGACAAACAGAACAAGAGTCCATTGACTGTGTGTGTCACACACTCATCACACAGTACTTGTCATCAGGCCTAAGCAATGTACACACATCTCACAGAGCAACAGGGCACAATGTCACAGCCACTCTCAGTGGCATACTACCCTGGACATGGACCATTGCCACATAGCACTCAGTGAACAATAGGCCGCCCTGACAATGCACACATACACCTACACAACTACAGCGACATCAGCCGTCGTACATGGTCACTCACCGTCATGTGAAGTAGCGGGCGATGAGCTGCTGACGCTCATTCACTGCTTCCTCCTCTCCACTGTCCTCGTCACTGGACACGGCTTGGCCTGCAGGCGGGGGCCCTGGCTGATCACCGTCATCCACTATCAGGGGGATCTGCCTGCGAATCGCAACATTGTGCAGCATGCAGCATGCCACAACTATCTGGCACACCTTCTGTGGGGAGTATGCCAGTGCACCCCCGGTGCAGTCCAGGCATCTGAATCTGGACTTCAGGAGTCCAAAAGTCCGCTCCACCACACGTCTGGTCCTCCCATGTGCCTCATTGTATCTGACATCAGCTGGTGTACGAGGATTGCGTAGTGGACTTAACAGCCAAGGCCCATTAGGATATCACCAACAATCCATGCATGGTCCGGTTGTAGATTGGTCATCAGACGTGGGAGGATGCTGTGGCGCATGATGTGCGAGTCATGGGTGGAACCGGGAAACTTCGCACACACGTGTGTGATTATCATGTCCGCCAGGCACACCACTTGCACATTCAGGGAGTGGAAATGTTTCCGGTTCCTATAGATGTGCTCCATGGCCTGTGGTGCAACAAGGCCAACATGGGTGCAATCAATTGCACCAATAACCTGGGGGATGCGTCCAAGTGCATAGAAAGCACCCTTCACCGCAGGCAAATCACGAGCCCTGGGGAATCGGATGTACCGGTTCCTGTACAGCATCATAGCTGACAGGACATCCCGTAGCACCTTCCTGAACATGGGCTGGGACATCCCACCTCCACTGCCCACCGTGTGTTGGAATGAACCAGTTGCGAAGAAATGCAGTGCAGCCATCACCTTAGTTGTGGGGGTGAATGCTGTAGGATACACCCTGCGAGGATGAAGGTGGGGTTCCAACATGGCACATAGGCGATGCAGGGTGGGCCGGTCCAGACGGAACTTCCTTATGACCTCCACATCCTCCATGTCTGCCAGCAATTGGTAGGGGCGATGTATGTTTGGTCTCCTCCTAGGACAGATGGAAGTGGACACATGTCAATGCAACACACCACATGGTATTTACACATACACAAAACAAAGATCACTGACAAAGCAATAGTATCACCGAACAGCTGACAAGTAGGGACAGCACAGCAACATTACTCTTACACAGGTCCCCTTACCAAAAGCAAGGACCACTGACACATACCATTGCTATGAGCATGCACATGGGGATTAAGGCCAGATTAGCTTGATAGGCATGATGATGGATTCAGACTGCATATGTGGGTAGCGGCAACACCACGGCAATATACCTAGCTGCTGTGCCTGACACCGCTTCCGAGGCTGGGTGAGTATGGCACACACCAACAACACAACGTACACAGGCTGAGCGGTACACCAATCGCAGCAGCTTGGACACGCAGAAACAGCCCCAAGGGGGCTATATCAGTGTGGGAGGGTGACAGGCATTACCACAGCTTCCAGGGACTGCTGACTGCCACCCCTCAACAACACCTACTGCTGCTGCCACCTGTCCACCTTAATGTCGACGACTCTGATGATATGTCCAGGTCCACTCACCAGCGAGGAGCTGCAGTTCCTGGATTCCGAGCTCCACGCACACTGCCCAAGGCGAATACCGGCAAAAGTCATGTGTGTGTAAGACAACTACAGTGTGTGTGGGAGTGCATGTGGTGGACACACATGTCGTTCATCCGCAGCACTATGAGTCTGAGCCTGTGGGGTTCCAACATGCACCGCTTACCATGCTAACTACAGGTGGAAGGGGTATGTAGGCTCTCTGGTGTTTCCCCATGCATGTCCCTCCCAAGTGGTGGTACATGGCATTTTCATGTCAGACACCCAGTGACGCAGACACTTGGCAATGCATGATTCTGGGCAGCTATTGCTTGTGTGAATGGCTGGCTGGCTCCCTGCTGGCCTTCTCAGTCTCGGCAGACCTGGGCTGCACATTGACCGCCCAATCCTAGAAGGAAACTACACTGACTGTACAGTGGGTAACATGTGTCATTATTTCACAACTCCCAGGAAATGCACTAACTCAGCCCTGTCGATTGAACACTCCAGGCCTTGTGATAGGGATGTGTGTGAGAGATGGTGGCACTGAATGTGACCTCCATTGCGGGGTGAGCCATTCACAGGGCGAGTACGTTGAGGGCTGCGCAGTGTTGGACACAGTGAGTCCACCCACAAAGATGTGTAGCCTTGTGAGCTATGTGTCGGTCTACCTGACAATGGACAGTAGATGTGGGCAGACTACACATTGCTCAAAGTGCTGGCATCCTGAATTTAATGGGATGGACAGGTACTGTGTACACACTCCCACCAGCATGCATTCACGTGTGGTGTACACATGCTGTTATGCCATGTCCCATACCGTCTTGGCTCTGTTACACGTCTCTGATCATTTAGGATGGGTCAGCATCATGCCACTGTTATTGGTGGATGTGGGTGATGCTGAGAAGAGTATGTGTGATATTCCAACCCTCATGTGTACCATCCCTGCAGTTGGAAGTCCACCAGCCCAAGGCCTTGTGATGAGCCATTGCATCCAAGTTGATGCTCCTGTGTATGTGTAACCGACAGTGCAGCCAATCCCACGAAGAGGGTGACGTCATCTGCCGGATGTGTGACCATGTTGCGGCGACTAATCGGGGGATGCTCCCTCGTATTGTCAGGTTGGCACGGCGCTGCATTTCACCACTAATGGTCTGCTATTGACAGTCACACAGCCTGTGGCGGATGCACGTTTGTAGGGGCATCAGCAGCAGGCAGGTGTACAGTACTGTGGGATTGTGTCTTTTGCTGCGAGAGGCAGCATGTGTCCACAGCCTACCCATGTTCTGGGTAATGTGATGTTAGTTGTGTGATGCAGTGGGTTGTGAGTGTACTCTGTGCTGGGTGCATCTTACATGCATATGCGATTCCTGAGGGTCAAGATGTAATTTGGGCACTCTGCATAGTCAATGCGTTCAGAGTCGTAGGCCTCCGGAACAGCCTGTAGTCAGCTGGAGTGGCAATTCACATGTATGTTTGTGGCACTGTGCATACTCTGATTTCGTCCTAAACACATGTGTGCGATGCCTCACCTCATATTCCTGATACACACACATCCGGCACACTGTGCAACAGTAGTTGTGCTCGTGCGATGGACAGTTGTCTGGCATGGGCTCATAACCATTGTGGACTGTCATGTTGCAGTCAGTGTGTGTGGTGACACATTCTGCTCCATGCAGGTATGTCCTTGGCCTACTTATGTAGTGGTCAACCTTAACACCATCAGGAGAGTGGGTGTGTACACAGCGATGAGTGGCTATGGCCGCAGGGTGACAGTCCGGGTGTTGTTCCATGTGCACAACACATGTGTCACTTATTGGCGGGTTCATTACCTGTACGCCAGCCATTACGTGTTGCTTGTGGTTGCTGTATACATTTGCACAGGTATCATGCAACATGTGCACTTGGGAATGTTCTGTGCTGGCTCCCTTGCACATGTCTGTGGATTTGATGCCAAACGAGTGAGGCCACCTCGCTCTCCCTCATGTGTCATCTACCATGTGTGCTGAGGGACAGGGGACGGTCAACAGTGGTGAGGCATTGGATGGTGCAGCTGCACAGGAGCTGGGTGAGACTAATGTGACCGGCGCATCGGAGGGGGCAGACGTGTGCTGGATGAATCACAGGCCCATACGACAATTGCTGCGTCATCTGAGTACAGAGGTCATGTATCCATGTTTGCTAGCACAGGGGACGTGCACTCTAGCTCCTCTGCAGCCATGCAGAGGCCAATGCCCCCCCTCCCAACTACTTCCACTGGTGCAACACGTATCGGCACAAGGATGAAGGATAGAGTGTCTTTCACACCAGGCACAGCTGCCCCTGCGACCCCTGCTGCACTCAGTGCCGGGTCTGTTGAGCATGTGCGGCATCTGTGCGTGGGTCAGACAGCTCTCCTTAATGACTTCATTGCCCATGCCAACACCTTTCCGCAGTTGACATAGTTCATGGAGGGCCTACATTAACGCGTGGGTGCTACAACAGTCTGTCCAATAGTTGTCCCCCCAGTCAAGGTGGTCCTTGAACTGTGCCACTGTCAGGCTGACATTCCTGACCTTCCCCCACCCCCGGAAAGTGGCGCATCTGACAACAGCAGGGCACGAGTCCTGACAGAAGAGGTGGTGGCACGCAGACGTCATGACAGATAGTGACGTCACGGAAGATGGCTTGCACCATCAGACTCATTGCCTCCCCTCGCTCACCCCACTGATGCGATTGCATCATGGGAGCACGCGCGTGTGCAGCAGCTCCAATCTCTCCCCAGAGAGGCCAAATAGTGTATGTGTGGCTCCATTCGCTCCAGTCATCGAGCTCACGGTAAAATAGGTGGGGGGACGCCATACAGCCGCATGGTACCCCGACTCGTGCCCTGGACAACAGTGACAAAGCATGGCTGTCTCCAGAGTCCGGATACACCACATGCAACACACAGTAGCTGTAGCTGCCCTAGCGGGCCATGCCGCAAACACCATCCCAGACGACATGTAGACACGCCCCGGCGCGCAATGTCATAGCATCCGCTGCCATTGGCAAGGGACCCATGGTGTGTGATATGGGCCTCATGGTGAAGAGCCTCCGAGCCATCCACCGCCAACGGGTGTCATGCAACTCACACACTTCGCTAAAACATTAGGTAGCTTTGCCTGCACACCAGGGCTCGAGTCCGGGTACCATGCGGGTGTACGGCGTCCCACCACTTATTTTACCGTGAGCTCGGTGACTGGAGCGAATGGAGCCACACATTCACTCTTTGGCCTCTCTGGGGTGAGATTGGAGCTGCTGCTCACGCGCGTGCTCCAATGATGCAATCGCATCAGTGGGGTGAGCGAGGGGAGGCAATGAGTCTGATGGTGCAAGCCATCTTCCGTGACGTCACTACCTGTCATGACCTCTGCGTCCCCCCACGTCTTGTTCGGGACTTGTGCCCTGCTGCACACTGAGAATGTATTGCCTGCGAGATGTGACCAGGAGCAGGGTGCCATGACCTCCCACCCACCAAGCTCCACTGCCATCCCATGCCCTGGGTAGCCTGTGCAGGTGGACGATGTAGGGGTACACCTGAAGGCCAGGGGTGTAAATGTCTCGGCAAGGGCCTGGCTGATGCACAGCAGTATCCAGCATGTCCCCAGAGGGAGGGCCAACGTCCACACCTGATGCAGCATAGATCGTGTGCCCGCCTGTTGTGCACACACTAGTCCACATTCATCCCCATACAGCTGGTCTTTCCACATACCCAGAACAGTGGTAATATACCCAGCCGGGTTCGTCCCCACACAGTCTGTATCGACACTGCATGTGTGCACCCACCCGTGCCACAGACCCACCTGTGCCAAGAAGCCCTCCCGCTTCACATGCCACATGTGTGTATTCCACAGTTGTGCTTCTCTCTCAGGGGCGGACATCCAACTGTCCCGTAGCATACAGACTGCACCCAGTCGGACTGGCATCCTATTTGAATGTTAGGCACCCTCACACAACTACCTGTGCCACAGTGTTGGCTGTGCTGGCTATCGTGACTGCCATGGCAGTGTTGCTGTCCATGGCAGGGTACACTCACACACAATGCATACGTAGCTTTTCGTATCAGTACTCTGCACATCGGACTGGCCACTGTCCCTGGTGTTGTACATTGTTGCCGCCTGTCTATGTAATCTGTGACTGGATGCTGTTGTTCCTGTAGTGGGTTGTGTCTGTGTAGTTGCTGTTTGCAGTTGTTACTGTGTGTGCATAGTTAAGTGAGGCACATGCCGTGAATGGTACCTCAACAATTGCAATGTCTGATCTCACATTCCTATGTGTATAATACGTGGCTGGGACTTCACTTCTTTCAGACTCTGCTACTTGTGTGTGTGATGAAGACGTGTGTCTGTAACACGGATTGTCTGCATGTATTTGGTGGTATTTCTGTGTTAATGTATACGTGTCATGTTTGCGTGCATGCAAAGCACAGGGTGTGTGTCTCGCCACAGATGACAGGTAGCATGTGCAGAGTGTGCGGGTATGTGTGAGCTTACTTTCTGGCTGGCCAGCAGTGTAGGTGTATGTGTATCTTGTGATGAACATCAAGCCTGGGCACATGGCTTACTTTCAATGTGTGCATTTGGGAGGTGTAGGTGTGTGTGGTGTGTGTGTGGTGTGACTTTGGGGTGGTGTTGGTGTGTGTGTGTGCGCTCTGGCAATGTTGACTACACACATGTGTCACCCAGGGGCATGGTCGCTGTTTGTATCCTTGTTCGGGTCTGTTAATGTGAGCACATGTGTGTATTGTCTGTTGCACAGTGTGTGGGTGTGTCCTTGCAGTTCAGGATGACTCCTACTTGATATGTATTGGCCATTGTGGGTCTGCAGGGTGTGTGAATGTGGAGATTGTGCCTTGTTCAATTGCGCATGTATGTACATTTCGGCGGTTCGTACTCACTGTGCAGCCCTGCCCACCCACACTGATATCGTGTGTGTTTTGGCATGCATTGATGTGGCGTGCTACTGGCGTGGCTCCTATATTTGTTTGTTGAGTGTGATGTCAGACTGTGAAGGTGATTGTACACATATGTGGGACTGTGCTTTGTAGTGACCAGGCCGTCAGTGTTGATGTGATGATCTGTTGGGCCACGTCAGACTCTGACATGCCAAGGCCCACGACCTGTGGTATTTTACTGGGTCCACAGTGGCAGAAACTCATATGCATTGACATCCAATGTCACTTGACTACATGGTGGTCTCACGAGACCCGTGTGCTTCACACACTCTCATCCTCTCTCATTCGTACTTGTCTACGATCAATAATTCTCCAGAGTCAGATATTAGCTTTAAGGCATGTATTTGAGCTTACTTCCTCTGTGATGCAGGATGTGGACACTACTGGCAGCGTAATGCATGTGGAGGATATACTTAGCATCATTACACATACAAAAGGGGGTACAGGTAGATGTGATGAGTCGTTAATTGTGGAAATAAGGCTTCAGAGTTAAGAATGCCCTGCCCTTGCTATGCTACAGTACATTAGCTCATTACTGAGGTGCCCTAGGCTGTGACACAGACAGTATTGGTTTACCCTACCAGACAGCTTGACATCATAAGCACAGTACATCTAAGTCCCATGGTACAGGTTTACGACAATAGTGACTCCGACACACCTGCTTCAGAGGTGACATCAGAGCATGAGCCTACATGCATGCAGCATAGTCTCACATGTTGTTGCGATATGGTGGCTACTGGACATGACTCAATGCCCGGGGACATGTTGTAGGGTGTTTCATTTGTTGTCCATGCAAATGTCCTGGCACGGAAGTTCAGAAGAAGGTGAGATGACAGTTCTCAAGTTATTCAGCAGACAGATAAGCGTGCACTTACAGGAGCATGTGTTCAGGTGCGCGGCATGCATATTGTAGCATTGTGGTTCGTGCAATGTTGGCCATGTGGTCACTGTACACAGGTCCCATTCCTCAGCCTCCCCGTGTTCATGCAGGGACACGGGATGTGGTGATGGACAGGGTGCATGTCCCGGAAATGTCAGGTGTCATGACGGTGGAGTTGATGGTAAGGTGTTTGTTTCCGAGTGCATGGTATAGTTGTTGCACAGCTAACTGGCCACTGCGTGCGGACGCCTAGCATAGGTACGGTGTTGCACATGAATGTTCAATTGTGGGTATTGATTTGGGGACCCATGAATTGACAGGTTGTCAGGTATGCGATACCTTCCTGCAGAGCATCCCTCGCATTGGTGGTATTCATGGTTGACATCCAATGAAGCGGATGGTGGTTTGCAACGTTTTCCTCGTAAGTTGTCCCTTGTAGAATCCTGATGGGACATGTCGGGTGACATTCGATGAAACTGTAATCCAGCATACGTTGTGCGGAGGCACACTGGTCCCATTGCAGTGTGTGTCCTATTGCAGCCACAAACGCCATGCCCCCATACACTGAACAGTTCCTGTCGTGGGCGTCCAGGGGTGAGAACAGGTATACCAGGTCCCCAATTGGACATGCCGGGTTGGAGAGACATAATTCCACAGGCCAGTGGTACGGGCACCTCCGACAGTAGAAAACGGGGATGACGCACCTGAACATTTCAATGCGGTAAGTTACTCGATAACTTACATTCAGCATAGCCAGATTTGCACAGCCCACTATCTGTAGCAAGCTATTGCTGTACAGCTGCATCTGTCTGGCGTAGGTGTATAGTACTGGTGCACCGTCCATTTTGATGCAGGGTGCTGCGATGGCGTGCTCCGGCTGCCTGGGCTGTCTGCTGAGTGCAACCTCCGACGATGCTGGGTGTTCTTGTATGGATGTTAGGCGGCAGGACTTTGGGTATGGCTTGGGAGGCGGACACAGGCCCTCATCCCACATGCTCCTATGAATGGTCAAGGCCAGTGGTGTCTGACTCTTTCCTGATTACTTGAATTTGAGCAACAAGGAGCAGTGGTATAATTGTATTTTGTGGTTTTATCTTTCTTTCATGTTCGGTGTTATCTGCCAGTGGAAGGTTGACTCAGCATGGCTATGTTTGGGTTGTGGTTTTTACAATGGCTCCGTTCTCCTGCAGGATATGTTGCAATGTGATTTGGGTGTGGGAATGGAAGGACATTCACTGCTATCTGCTCTCCCGTGTGTGGGTGGGTCACTTCTTTTCCGCTGTACATTGGGACTTGTGTGTGGGCGTAGTGATTGTGGACACCTGTTCTCAGGCAGCAGGGTTTCTCTGTTTTGTACATTGCATGGCTTGTTATTGCGTGCAGGATGGTATAGGTATTGTTTGTTGTGACTGGCGTGCCTTTTGCGGTCAATGTCCATTGTTTGTGCTGTTCTGTAGCAGCTGCCGTGTGCTTCTCCATGCTTTGCACACAGGTGTGTGTCCTCTTTCGACGTCACTTTGCTCCCCTGTTCGGCACACTTGTGTGACTACGTTTTGGCAACTGTGAGTTGTCGGTTGTGGTCATGATTTACGCAGGGGGACCACGTGACATGTGCCTTCAGGGTGGGGCTGGTGTGTGTGGTGTGTTGTTGTGACCCTGTGGTGTTTGTGTGCAGCCCATGCGTGGCGCTGTCGTTGGCCTCTGCGTTGTGCGCATGTGCGTCATCGCCGGGGCGCTGCGGTGCCGTGACGGGGACGTCACCTCCTGGTCCGGGGTAGTGGGTGCCCAGGATGTTGCGGGTTGATTATATTTTACAGGTGGGATATGTGTGGGTACAGTGTTGGATGTGTCCTGTCCCCACAGGGGTGTCTAGGGGGCCCATGTACAGTTTTTCCGCCCTTGCATTGTGTGCGGTGTTTGCATGCCCTTGTTGTGTGTCTGCCTACCTGCGTCGTCGTTGTGCGTTCACTCCTAGGTGCTGCATCAGGTACAGCATTGGGATGGCCTGGAGAGCAGGATTCATGTCGGAGTAGGCCGGGTTGGTGTTTCTGTTGTCAGCAATGTGGTTTCCGCCTCCTGTTCTCGTGCGGTGTCTCTTTGCCGGTGAGGCTGTTTGGTTGTGTCATCGTAATTTGGACGCCGGGCGGTACGTCATTTCGTCGGACGGTGTGCCTCCGTTGGCTGGCGCCGCTACGTAAATGGGCGCACTTTGATGGCGGGCGGCGTCGCAGGCTTGCGGGCGGTATTTGCCTGACTTTTCACATCCTAATTTGGCGGGAGGGCGGGCAGTTGCTGGCGGGCGGTAACTAGCGGTTTTTACCTCTGACGGCACGGCGGTAGTGTTTCCGCCCGCCATCGTAATGACCCCCTAAAATACCAAAACAACACCTAACTACACCAAAAAAGAACAAATACGATTCTCACAAAGCTAACTACACTACTACTACCTCGCCCCACCCTAAAACTACCTAAAAAGTAAATGAAATCAAACTTACCTTAAACGACGAAACGCAGCTCCCAACTGCGAGGTTCCGTCTTCCAAAATGACCTAAAAACGAAACAGATAGATAGAAAAATGAGGAAACTAGAAAAAAAATGGCCGCATAATAAAAATGAAAAAAAGACTTTCTCCCCATAGAAAGGAATGGAGAAATAATATTAAAATGCAAAAAAATAAATGTATATTTTTATATATTGTAAAAAAAATGACAAATGTTCCAAAAATATGCAAAAAATTGTAAAATATATATTAAATATTATATAATAAAAAACAAAAAATATAACATTTAATATATATTAAAATTTATGTTTATTTCATGTACTGTAAATTTACCAAACATATTAAAATGTATAATGAAAAAATAAATGTGAAAATAAATATTTGTAAATTATTTAATATTATTTGAATAAGAATAATATTCAATATACTGAATAATAAAATATAAACAAATATGTAAAACACATATATAATTGTATTAAAAAATAAAATTATATAAAATGTATTAAAAAATTGTTAAAAAAAAATAAATACAAATGTTTACTTTTTGTCATAAAAAATAATAAACAACGAAAGTCAAATTGTTCAAAAGAAATAAACTATTATTATATTTAGTTTACTATTACATGACTATACTTCAAAAAAATGTAAATTTTTCAATTATGGTTTAAAATATATGTATGTTAAAAATATTGTTAATTTTCCAATTCTACATTAAAAATGTATGTTAAAAAACATAAAGGGGCCGATTCCGAACTCGGCCGGTAAGGCACCGAATCGGATTCGGCTTTACCGGATCCGATTCGGAGCCCTCGTTTCCGACCGATTCGGACGTGCGTCCGGGCGAGCGAGTACGATGCGGGCGCTCACGAAATCGCCGACCGACTCGTTCGCGGGACCCAACCGCTCCGACCGACTCGCTCGGACACGACTCACACCGCGCAATGGAGACGTTCCCCAGCCGGGTAAGTATGATGCGCGCCCCAAGCAGTCCGACCGACTCGCGCAGTCCGGCTCCAAAGAGCAGTCGGAGCCGCACTTTGGGGGTCCGTGTCGGACCCCCCTGTACGCATAGCCGCGCGAGTCGCACACAGGGGGGACCCATGGGTCCCCCCTACCTGTGCGTGTACGGCGCGAGTCGCTTCGACGTGTACCCGCTGTAGGGGGCACCCTTGTTCGCCTCGCACCCATTGAGTCAATGGGAGCCCGCGTACGCGTTGTACGACCAGCTCCCATTGACTTCAATGGGAGTCCGACCGAATCGAGTCCGATAGCATACGGACGCATCGTACTCGTTCGGTCGGGCTGCTAGGGTCCGATTCGGTCGGAAATCTCTCCGGGTCTGGCTCGGTCGGAGAGATTTCCGTCCCAGATCGGAATCGGCCCCTAAGTTTTCCAATTCTACATGAAAAATGTACCATTAAAAATATTGTTAATTTTCCAACTCTACATGAAAAATGTATGTTAAAAATATATTATACTTTGTAATAATTTTTGAACAACATCAAAATACCTGGATAATGTTTTTAATATTGGGAAAAAATGTATACCAGATGCAAATGAGAACAAAAATACTGTAAAATAAAAAAAAGTGTAACCAATAAAAATGTTTACAAGAATAACTAACATACATCTCCTTTCTTATTCAAATGTACATACAAATTAACAAAAATAAAATAACTAATAAACAATAAAAATGTACTATGCCTAACTCCCTAACCAACTAAACTCAGTGAAAGTGCTGGATAATAAACCAAATTAAGGGGGTCATTACGATGCTGTGCGGTGGCGGGCCCTCCGCCATCGGACAGCAATTTTCCCCCGCCAAATTAGGATGGCGGGGGGAATCGGACTGCGACGGTGGCGGGCGCAAAGACCGCCCTCCATGGATCCGCCACAGGAAATCGTTCTGATTGCCTGGCGGAGCGGTCTGCAGCTGTAAAATGATGGCGGTGCCTAGCAGGCACCGTCTGCCAAATTACGATCCTGGCCTCAGCCAGCCTTTCCATGGCAGTAGAACCGCCATTGAAAGGCTGGCGGGGATTGGTTTCGGGGGCCCGTTGCGGTCCCCCCTTGTGTTGGGGGAGGTTGTGGTGCACTGGGGGGTACCCATGGTACCCCCCTGTATTTCCCTGCACTAAGTGGTAGGCACCACGTGGTGCCTGCCACGTAGTGCAGGGAAATGCACTACATGCATTTTTGGCATTGCGGTGGGTGCTGTAGCCAGCAGCACCCGCAGCAATGGTGAAGATGCAAGATGCAACCGCCACGGTGGCGGTCGCATCGTGATTCTACGTGCGGGACCACCGCCATACAGGCGGGCGGTCCCAAGCACCACCACGATGGCGGGCGGACTCAAGTCCGCCCGCCATCGTAATGACCCCCTAAATTACTATTCCAACTCCAAAACAAAATAAACTCAGGGAAAGTACTGGATAATAAAACATAATAAATTACTATTCCAACTCCAAAACCAACTAAACTCAGGGAAAGTGCTGGATAATAAACCTAATTAAATTACTATTCCAACTCCAAAACCAACAAAACTCAGGGAAAGTGCTGGATAATAAACCTAATTAAATTACTATTCCAACTCCAAAACCAACAAAACTCAGGGAAAGTGCTAGATAATAAACCTAATTAAATTACTATTCCAACTCCAAAACAAAGTAAACTCAGGGAAAGTACTGGATAATAAAACATAATAAATTACTATTCCAACTCCAAAACCAACTAAACTCAGGGAAAGTGCTGGATAATAAACCTAATTAAATTACTATTCCAACTCCAAAACCAACAAAACTCAGGGAAAGTGCTGGATAATAAACCTAATTAAATTACTATTCCAACTCCAAAACCAACAAAACTCAGGGAAAGTGCTGGATAATAAACCTAATTAAATTACTATTCCAACTCCAAAACCAACAAAACTCAGGGAAAATGCTGGATAATAAATATAATTAAATTACTATTCCAACTCCAAAACCAACAAAACTGAGGGGAAGTGTGGGATAATAAATATAATTAAATTACTATTCCAACTCCAAAAACAACAAAACTCAGGGAAAGTGCTTGTTTAATAAATTTAATTTAATTACTATTCCAACTCCAAAACCAACAAAATTCAGGGAAAGGACTGGATAATAAACCTAATTAAATTACTATTCGAACTGCAAAACTAAAAAAACTCCAAGAAAGTGCTGGAGAATAAAATATAATAAATAACTATTACAACTCCAAGGGGCACATTACGATGGCGGGCGGAAGCACCACCGCCGTGCTGGCGGATGCAAAAACCACCAGTCACCGCCGGCACGCAGCAGTCCACACGCCCGTCCAATTACGATGCGAAAAGTAGGCCAAACACCGCCGGCAAGCCAGCAACACCGTCCGCCATCAAAGTGCGCCCGTACATGTAGCGGCGCAGCCTAACTGACACACACCGTCCGACGAAACACGTCCCGCCCGGCGCATAAATTACGATGCCGCAAACAAACGGCTCCCACGGCCAAGAGATACCGTACGCCAAACCGAAGCGGTAACACGGATGCCGAGCACGGACAACGAAGAAGCGGCTCCCCGAGCATGAATCCAGCACTGCAGGCACTCCCCATGCTTCTGCTGATGCACCACCAAGGACGCAACGTACCGCGGAGACGCAGGTAGGCACACACACAACAAGTGCACGCAAACAGCGCACACAGTGCAAGGGCGGAAAAAGCGGACAACCCCCACCAGCGCGTGTACACTACACATCCACCATCGCATCCACATATGACACACAGGCCAAATCGTAACATCGCAGAACACATGTGTACACACCACCTGGGACTAGTAACCAACCACCCCGTCACGGCCCCAAAGCGCCGATGACGCCGCCACACATGCGCACAACCCAGAGGCCAACCGCAGCGCCATGCATGCGTCGCACACAGACACAGGGACACAACCAAGCAGCACACACATCAGCCCCACCCCGAACGCACATGACACGTGACAGGCCGGCCACAGACATGTCCCCAACGCCCAATTCACGGACAACACCCAACGCCACACAACCGACGCACACATGTCAGTGAAGACACGCAACAGCAGGACACACCCCAGTGTAACAAACATGGCGTAGCACACAGCGGCGGCAACACCAACTAGGAGAAGCAGGGCCCCTTCGGGAAGAGGAACGCCAGTACCTCACAGAAACACCCATACCACCCTGCACATATGAACAAGACATATAAAACGGAACACCAAAGAGCCCGGGGACCGACAACAGGTGGCCCAAGAATAACATCCACACACAAGGCCCAACGCAGAGCGGAAAGGCAGCCTGCCGCCCACACAAGGGAGAGCAGACAGCACTGAATGACCTTCCATTCCAACTCCGAAACCACAGCCCTACGACAGAAGCCGGTGAATACAGCCATTGTCCAAGAATAGACCAACACAGGCATGCCGAGGAGACCGACCACAGGGCAGATAGCGCATATCACAGAAGCACACAACGGACGGGGAAGAAAGAAGAAAACACTCCCCCATGTCGGCCACATGCAAGTTAATTGGAAGGAGTCACACAGCACTGACCTTGAACTGTCTGAGAAGCATGTGGGAAGAGGGCCCGTGTCCTCCAAACAAGCCAACAGAACACAAGTCCTGTCTCCCCACGACTACACAGAGCTCACAGCAACCCCGGAGCGTGCACATTGCAGACTGCACACACAGCCGGAGCATGCCACCTCAACGAACCGCTGCGAAATGGCAACCGCAACACACCTACCCAACTACGCCGAACAGCTCAAGCTGTACAAAACCAACCTGTGCCATACATTGGGATGCGATCTACTGTCCCTGCTGAACGTAAGTTACCGACTGACTTACCGCATCACATTGTTCAGCTGCGTCATGCCCGTCTTCTACTGTCGGAGGTGTCCCTACCAGCATCCCGTCGAGATATGCCTCTCCAACCTGGCATGTCTGAAGGCGGACCTGCTACCACTACTCCTCCCTCTGGACGCACCCGACAGGGCCTGCTCTGCCTATGGGGGCATGGCGTATGTGGCCAACATCGCACCCGCACTGAAATGGGACCACTGTGCCTCCACACGACGGATCATCGAGAACAGCTACATCGAATGTCACCCAGCATGCCCCATCATGGTCCTCCAAGGGACAACTTACGAACAACACCTTGACAGCCACCATCCGCTACATTGGCTGGCAAACATGTACACCACCAATGACATGGAAGCCCTGCTGGACGGCATCGCATACCTGACAACCTGTAAATACGTCGGACCACAACGCAGGTTCCCCGAGTGACCTATGATGTCCAACCCCGCACCCATGCTTAGCTTCCGCACGGACTGGCCAGTCACCACCACAACAGCCATACCAAACGACCGGCAACTGTAACCACACCATCAACGACATCGCCATGACATCGGATATGACCGGGACATGCACACTGTTCCCCATCACATCCAGGAACACTGCATGCATCGTGGGAGGCAGTGGCATGGGCTCTGTGTATCGCACCCACATGGACGGAACTGCACGAACAACCAGGACACGACATGGATCCAGCGCACATGGACACACACACCGCTCAGTGGACATGAATAGGTCGCCTGGAGTCTGTGGGTGCTGCACCCCTCCCACCCCCGCCCCGGGAATCCCATACCAGGACCTTTGCATGGACGACAAGTGCATACAACAACAACACGACCCCAGTGACTGTGACATGTCCAGTAACCACCACAGTGCAACAACAAGTGGCACGCCGCTGCATGCACGCAAGCACATGCCCTGATGTCAACTCACATGCACGCGTGCATGAGGAACAACCGCAGCAAACCTGTCACATGGAACTGAGATGGACTGTGCCCATGATGCCAAGCGGTCTGGTAGGCTACATGTATACCGTCTGTGTCAAAGTCCGCAGCTCCGCAGCTATACGTAAATGTACATTAGCACAGCCTTGGCCAAGCAGATGTCACTCTGAAGCCCACATCCCACATGCAACAGCCAATCACATGTAACCCCACACCAGATCCCATTTGCAATCATGCTCAGTATATCCTCAACATGTATTCCGCTGCCAGTAGTGTCCACTATACTGCATCACAGAGGACAGAAGACTCAATATAATGTTTGAAACCAAAACTGTCTCCGCTGACTCATTTCACAAGTACGAATGAGAGAGGATGAGAGTATGTGAAGTACACGGCAGTCGTGACATGACCATGTAGTCCACTGGTATTGGATGTCAACGCAAATGAGTAGCACCACTGTGGAAGACACACATGTGTCGTGTGAAGTCGTATGGATGCAGTGCTCAGGTGGGTGGGTGCGACGGGTAGATGCGCACATGCCAAGTTGGAGCACGCCGTGTTGGGAGGGGTCATGAACAGTACACCACCGCTTCCCTGGGCATTGTGAGAGGACACCTGTCGGGGGAGTGAACACGTGTGTGCACAGCAGCCGGGCACACGTACAAAGCGGTACCAGGCGCACCTCAGCCCACCCTCTGTGGACAAGCTGGATCCTGTTGTGCGCCCGCCATGCCCCTTGACAAGGCACACACAGCCCCAGTCGACCAGGTGTAACCCCAACATAGTCAATCCGCACAGGCGATACAGGGCACGGGATGGCAGTGGAGCATGGTGTGTGAGAGGTCTCCTCGCGCTCCTCCTGGTCATATCACGCAGGCAATAGAACCTCAACGTCTAGCATGGCACAAGTCACATGGAAGTGTAGGGGGACGCACCACAGCATGAGCAGCACTGACGTCACGGGAGGTGGCTCGCACCATCCCATCCATTGCCCATCATACCAACCACGCCACATGCCATTGCGACTAAGTGCAAGCGCGTGCGCCACCACCCCGAGCCCTCCCCAGAGAGGCCAAAGAGTGAATGTGTGGGCCATCAGCCACAGACGGACGCGGCCTGGCCGCAAGGGCAGCCACAGCCACTGGGTGTCGCAGGTGGCGGATCCGGAAGGTGAAGACTGTGATGCATAGTCCATGCAGGCCGGGTCTCCATTTGGGGCACCACGCAGGTGGACGGCGTCCCGCAACACATCATACCCTGAGACAGCCCACTCGTGCAACTGGACCCACACATACACTCCTTGCCCTCTCTGGTGCGAGCTTGGGGCTGCCTGTGCAAGCGCTAGCCTCGCAGGTGAGCATGCATATTGGGGGAGCGAGGGGAGGACATGAGGGCTGGGGCGAAGATGACTGTATCACTGTCAGTTAGTACAAGGGATGACCCAGATGTGGAAAGGAAGAGACGTGTCCCGTGTGTACTGCAACTAGTCGCCAATCCAACTACCCCCCATGTCCGGAATGTAAGCCCGCACCTAGGCCCGCCCATCCGCCACATCGAACATACCACCAGCACGACAACCTTCCCATTCGAAACACTGACTGGGGGTGGCGACCAGTGTACAATCATGTGTAGCCTACCCACGCGTACATGTGGGCCCTCCATGATCCATGTCACCTGCGGCAAAGTCATGACATGCGCAATGAGGGAAGTGAGGAGAGCTGCCCGCCCCACGCGCAGAAGGTGCATCAGCTCCACAGACCCAGCAGCGAGTCCAGCAGGGGTCACATGTGCAGGGGCAGCTGTGCCTGGTGTGAAGGCACATGCATATAGACAGCACATCGACCAATGTGTAGTCTGCCCACATCTACAGTCCATCATCATGCGGACATAGGAATTGAACACAGGGCAACACATCTCAGTGGGTGCACCCACCGTGACCAACAATGCGCAATCATCGACGTACCCGCCCTGTGCATGGCCCCCCACCCAACGGAGGCACATCCAGTGCCACCATCCCACACACACAAGCCTTCCACGGAACATGCTGTGTCCAATGGTCAGTACAGAGTCAGCGCCCATCTGGTGGATCCTGAACAGGAGACACATGCACACACATGCCAGCTCCCACTATGTACGACTGCCACCTGGCACGTGCAATGTAACCTCTCACCTGTGACGTGTGACTGCAAGCACACAGCCGTCTTGGCATGGGGCTGTCAATGTGGACACCTGTCAATGTTTCGGGAGGTGTGATCCGTACAGTGCTGTACATAGGGTGCAGTGCTGACACCTACTACTGTCTCATATCCCCTCGTGCCACAGGTCCCACTTGTTTTGGCCGCTCAGCCTGTGCCCACATCGTCGTCGTCGTGTGCCATACTCATCCAGCCGCGGAAGCAGTTCCATGCTCAGCAGACATTCATGTTGCCGTGGCGTTGCCGCTTGACGGATATGCAGTCAGTCCCCATCAGCATGCCCCGCAAGTCATTGGGGCCTAGATCCCCATGTGCATGCACATGGCAGTGGTTTGTATCACTAGCCATTGCCATTGTTGGGAGACCTGTGTAAGTGTATTGTGGCCGTGCCGTCCCAGCTTGACAGCTGGGCTGTGGCTCATGTGCTTGCTCAGTCATGTCAGTGATGTGTATGCGAAATTGCTATGTGTCGTGTTGCTTTGACATGTGTCCTCTGCCATTGTCCCTAGGCGGAGACCGAACATTGACCACCCATACCAATTGCTGGCAGACATGGAGGATACGGAGGTCATTAGGAAGTTTCGGCTGGACAGGCCAACCCTGCATCGACTGTGTGCCATGTTAGAACCCCATCTCCGTCCCCGCAGGGTGTATCCGACTGCTGTCACCCCCACGGCTAAGGTGATGGCCGCCATGCATTTCTTCGCCACTGGGTCATTCCAGCACACAGTGGGCAGTGGAGGAGGGATGTCCCAGCCCATGTTCAGCAAGGTGCTGAGGGATGTACTGGCAGCCATGATGCTGTACCGGAACAGGTACATCCGCTTCCCCAGGGCTCGTGAATTGGCGGCAGTGAAGGGTGCATTCTATGCCCTTGGCAGAATCCCACACGTCGTTGGAGCCATTGACTGCACACATGTCGGCCTTGTTCCACCACAGGCCACTGAGCACCTGTACCGCAACAGGAAGCACACGCACTCCCTGAATGTGCAAGTGGTGTGCCTTGCGGACATGGTGATCACCCACGTGTGTGCAAAGTTCCCAGGCTCGGCCCATGACGCACACATAATGCGCAACAGCATCTTGCCACGACTGATGTCCAATATGCAACAGGATCGTGCCTGTATTGTCGGTGAGTATGTGGAGTGGTGTAGCGTGCTGGCTGTGCGATGCTGTCCCCTGTCCAGTTGGATTAGCAACGGTTCTCTGTGTCCCTCACACCCAGGTGACTCTGCGTATCCGAATGGGGCATGGCTGCTCAGTCCATTGAGGAATCCTCGCACCCCAGCAGACGATCGCTACAATGAGGCACATGGGAGGACCAGACGTGTGGTCGAGCGTACCTTTGGCCTCCTCAAGTCCAGGTTCAGGTGCCTGGACCGCACCGGGGTGCGCTGGCGTACTCCCCACAGAAGGTGTGCCGGATAGTGGTGGCGTGCTGCATGCTGCACAATCTGGCCATTCGGAAGCAGATCCCCCTCATCGTGGATGACGGAGATCAACCAGGGCCCCAGCCCGCAGACCAGGACAGCTCGAGTGAGGAGGACAGCGGAGAGGAGGAAGCTGGTAATGTGCGGCAGCAGCTCATCGCCCGCTACTTCACTTGACGGTGAGTGTCCATGTATGACGGCTGATGTGGCTGTATCTGTGCAGGTGTGTGTGTGCTGTGTCAGGGTGGCCGTTTGTTCACTGCGTGCTGTGTGTCAACGCTCCATGGCCAGGGTAGTATGCCACTGTTGGTGGCTGTGGCATTGTGCCCTATTGCTCTGTGCGATGTGTGTACATTGCTTGTAGTTGTTGACATGTACTGTGTGATGGGTGTGTGACACACTCATTGAATGTGCTCCTGTTCTGTCTCCCACCCCTAGGTCCCTACAGGCCCTCCGGATTCAAATGCCATGCCACGCATCAGGTGCCTTTCCGCCCAAGGTGGCCGTTGTATTCCGTACAAATAAGACACAGGGCACAAACAGCAGTTAGTGAAAAAGGTGCATTTATTACAAACTGTGACATGTGATTGTGTGTAAGGTGATGACAAAAGTGGTGCGTGCAGTGACAATGAGCTGTCGGTCATGGCTGCGTGATGATCAGGGTGTACCCACTGGTTCTATGTCCATAGTCCAACACACACATGCCATCCAGATGGCTGTGTGGAGTGGGATCGTAGTCCAAGTCAATGCAGTGGCTGGTCAAGGAAGGCTGGCGGAAGGCTGGCTGGCTGCCTCACTTGCGACTGGAGCGTGCGAAGTCCTCCCGGGAGATCTGTTTCCTCTTCGGACGGCCCCTTCCACGTTTGCGAGGGGGGTGCCTGCTTGCGACATGCTGGTGGTTGAGGTGTGATCACTGGCTGTGGACGCAGGGGAACTGGACACTGCTGCTCCACCCTGCGCCCCGGCAGGTGGTGGCGGAGGGGAGCTGCTGTCCCTGGCTGTGACCTCACCGCCACCACCAGCTGTCCCATGAGGTCTACGATTTGGCCAATACGGGCGTCCATGGACCTCAGCACCCCCAGCACCTCACGCGTGTCTGAAGCAGACCGGACCCATTGTCCTTGGGCCTCTTCATAGGCCCCAAGGACTCTGGCCATGTGAGGCAGGGCATGGCTCCCAGGGGAGGCTGGCGTTTCCCTGACCCTGCTCCTCCTACCAGTCCTGCTGCCACCGGCCTGCCCACTAGCCACATTGCTCACCACGGTCCTCGCTGTGGCTCCCAGGGTGGATCCAGTCGTACGGGCCACCACCTGCGCTGGGGCTGGTGCCAGCGAAGACGTGGCGGTGGTGGCGGCGGTGGTGGTCGGTGCGGCGATGGTGGCGGTTGCGGCAGTGGTAGTGGCCACAATGACCGTGGGTGTGGCCGCAACGACAGTGGCAGCAGGGGGCTGTGAATGTTCAGCAGCCCTGGATGATGGGTTGGTGGCTAGGAGGGGTCCTGGGGAGCGGCTGGGCCCTGCCACACCAGATGGGCCTGCTTGGTTGTCCGTGTCCGAAGAGAAGGACAGATCCTCCAGATCCGTGTGTCCTCGTTGGGGGCTTGTAGGCTGGCTGTGCTGGCTGCTGGCTCCATCCCCAGCATCCAGCAGTTCGTCACCTGTGGAGAGAATGAGATTTGTTATTGTGTTGCACCTGGCGAAGTATGTATTTGTCGTCTGACATTGACAGTTCGTGCAATCTCGTACATGGGTTTCCCGGAGGCGTGTGTGTGGCTGTAGCATCTGTAGTTGTGTGTGCTTGGCAATGGGACTGTGTGCTGTGCACATGTGGCATGGGACGGATTGGCCATGCCGATGGGTGTGTTGCTGTGCCCCTACTTATTGTGACTCTGGTGTATGCGGGCTCCTGGCCCATCCTGGGTCTGGTTTGTACTTTGCTTTTGGTGTTCAGATGGGACGCTTAGGAACGCATATGGCAACATGGGGGCCATGCCCCAGATTCGCATTTGGGAGGGAATATGCTTTTGGGGTTCAAATGGAACGCTTAGGAACGCATATGGCAACATGGGGGCCATGCCCCAGATTCGCATTTGGGAGGGAATATGCTTTTGGGGTTCAAATGGAACGCTTAGGAACGCATATGGCAACATGGGGGCCATGCCCCAGATTCGCATTTGGGAGGGGATATGCTTTTGGGGTTCAAATGGAACGCTTAGGAACGCATATGGCAACATGGGGGCCATGCCCCAGATTCGCATTTGGGAGGGAATATGCTTTTGGGGTTCAAATGGAACGCTTAGGAACGCATATGGCAACATGGGGGCCATGCCCCAGATTCGCATTTGGGAGGGGATATGCTTTTGGGGTTCAAATGGAACGCTTAGGAACGCATATGGCTACATGGGGGCCATGCCCCAGATTCGCATTTGGGAGGGAATATGCTTTTGGGGTACATGCTGTGAGCCATGGGTGCCGAACGTGACATGTGTTGTGGCAGCATGACAGTGCATGGTTTGAGGTGTGTGCATGCTTGACATGGCCTGCATATTTGCTGTCTGTTGTGATTACTGGACATGGCATTGGACGCATCGTTATGAGTGAGTGATGGTTGTGTGCCAGCCAACGTATTGCAGTTGTCCCATCTCCCTGGTGTGCGTGCTGCCCTGTGCCTTGTGCATCACTGCAGTGCTCGGGGGGGGGTGTGGCCCATGTTGTGTGTTGTTGCTCACAGTGTGTCGTGCGCTTCATTGACTTCTGGCAAATGGTTGGTCATGGGCATGTATCTTAGCGTGACTGCTGTATGTGTGGCAGCTGTGCGGATGACATGCCTTTCATGAGACTGGGGCTGACGGATGGGATGGATGGTATGTTGTCTGTGCATGGTGTGTCTGTGTGTTTGATGGGTTCAGTGGTGTTCGTGTGCATTTATGTTGTTCCGCTCTGTTGCGTCTAGTGTTGTTTGTCTTACATAGGCGTAGTTGTGGGGTGTGTGGTTGACAGGCAGTAGGGGCTACATGGACAGGACTTCAATGGTGTTTCGGTTGTGTGTGATGAGTTGCACAGTGGCTGCCGTGTGGTACTATATTCAGTGTGGCTTGTGCATGCAGACGTGGCTCCTTGGGTGTTGCTATGTCTGTGATGGGTCATGTGGGGTGTGAGTCTGTTGTTCATGTCCGTGTGCACATTGTTCACTTGTTCGTGACGGTGGGCGGTGCTGCGTGTTCGTCTGCTACGTGACATGTCCCATGTGTTGGTCGTGTTATGGTCCTCATGCCTCCAGTAATCCAGCCCTGTCCAGTTTCCCACCTGCAAGTTGTTCGTGCGTGCACTGTACTGGATGCCACATGGCTCTAAGCGGGGGTGCTCCATGTTGCAGGTCTGTGGGGGTGGGGGGTGTTGTGGGTCGTGGGGTGGCTGGACACCCACTGACACCGATTGCTGTGGACCGTGATGTCTGCCTTTCGGCTGTCGTTGTGCACTGCGGTGGCTGACACGTGGCTGTGGGGTGTGGGGGATGCTCCTCCTTGCTGTGCTGTGGGACTGGGGCCTGGTGTGTGTTGTACTTGGGCTGTCCACCGTCCCACCCACTGCACTTTGTGTTCCTGCCACTTACCTGTTACTTGTCGGTTAGTGCAGCTGTGGCGGACACATGGGTGTGGTGGGTGCTCGTTGTGGCGCTTCTGGCATATTTGGGGACCTGTTGGTGGTTACGTGGCTGGCTTAGTGTACACATGTCCCCACGCATCTTACAGTTGTTCGGTTTGGGCTGTGTGTGGTAGTGTCTGTTGCATGTGTGTGTGATGTGTTGTGTATTGTGTGCTGGACATGGGGGTGTTTGTCCCTGGGAGCTGTGGCATGGTGGTAGTGCATGTGAGTACATAGCGGTGTGCTGGTATACATTAGTTTGTACTTACCAGCCTCCACTCCCCCTGTTAATCCGGCGAGGATCTCCGGATGGATTACGACTCGCACCTTCTCCTCCCACGCTTTGAAGGTCTTAAAGAGCGCGGGATTCCCTCCGCCAGTGACGGCAGCCAGCTCTCTGTTTTTGCCCTCCTTCTTCTTGACCAGGCTCTTTACGTCATTCCAACGTTTGTTAATCTCGACTCTGTTCCTGGGCAGGGTCCCGACTGAATTGACCTGGTCTACGATCCGGTTCCACATTCTGTTTCTGGTGGCTAGTGGTGTGTGCTGGACCATGTTCCCATAGATTTGTGGGTACACCTTGATGATCTCGTCGACCATGACCGTCAGCTCCATGGGCGTGAACTTGGGCATTCTTTGTGGTGCCATGGTGTTTGTGTTGCTGGTGCGGTGTGTGTTGTGTAATGTGCAGGGGGTTTGTGGTGCCGGTGTTTGGTGGTGGTGGTGGTGGTGGTGTTTGGTGGTGGTGGTGGTGGTGGTGGTGGTTGTGATGTGTGCGTTTCTGTGGTGTGCTGCTGTCCTTGCTGTGTCACTGTGTCCTCTCCTCTCCTCTCTGGTTTGCAATGTAGCAAGGGGTTGTGGTCTGTGGGAGTGCTGCTTTTGTACTCACCTATGTGGGTGTGTCCTCATGGTCTGTTGTTTTCAGGTGTGTTGTGTCTGGGGTTCTGGCCTTTGTTTGTCCGGGGGGGTGTTTTCGGGATGTGTACTGTGCTTGTGTATTTGTGCGTGCCTTGCTGTGTGGACTTGTTGGCCATGTTGTGTGCTATTGGTTTTGTGTGCGGATGGTTTCTGTGCAGGTACGTTGGCGCCATGGCTTCTGCCGTGTCGATTCTCATCGGCGTTGTTTGCGCTGGCGGGCAGTATATTTGTTGTTTTTCCGCGCTCATGTCGGTGCGATCGTAATTTCACGTGCGGTGTGTCGGCCGTGAGGGCGGGCGGTTTTGTGTTGTCGTGCGTGTTTCCGTCCGTGGCGGGCGGTTTGACTCCGACTCGGACGTTGGCGGGCGGTATTTTGTGTGCTTTTTCCGCCGATGGCGGTTTTCGGTTTGTGTAATCGTAATGGCGTGGTCGGTGTTCAGGCGGTGTGTGCGGGCGGATTTTTGCCGCTTCCATGCCTGGCGGATTTATTTACGCCGGGTATCGTAATGGGCCCCCAAATGTATAATCAATAAAATAATTTTTTTTTATCAAATGTATCTTTATAATAATTTTTTTAATTAAAACATTAATATTTTCCTACAAATTAATTTTATTTTAAATAAATTACCAAAAATATAGAAAAATATACTCAAACATAAATATAACCTCAATATTTTTTTTATTTACATTTTCAGATTTAAAAATAAATTTAACATTTTGAATTTCTACTTTTAACAAAAAAATATTTTTTAAACAACCTTAAAAACTATTCCCTACCCTTATCCCCTAAAAAACAAAATCACACCACTAAATTCTCTCAAAAAATTCTAAACATTTTAAAACAATTTACAAATAATATTTTCAAATTACTCCCCACCCTAATTCACTATAAGCACAACAACCCGCTACAAAAACTTTACAGATTTTTAAAAATATTTCAATTTTAATTACAAAAAATTAACTACTCCACATACTTATCCCCTATAAATACAACATCCCACAAATAAATATTTGAAATATTATTTTTTTTTTAAATTAAAAATCTTTTTAAAAAAATCTTTTAAAAGACTCCCCACCCTTATCCCCTATAAACCCAATATCCCACGCCTAAACCTTTACAATTTTTTTAAAAATATTTAAATTTTATACCAAATTTTTTAAATTACTTCCCACCCTTATCCCCTATAAACAGAACATCCGGCTACTAAAATGTAACAAAAATTCAAAAAAAGATTTAAATTTTAATCCTAAATTTTTAAATCACTCCCCTCCCTTATCTTCTATAAACCCAACATCCCGCTCCTAAAACTTAATTTAAAAAAATAAAACAAACTTTTTAACATATATTTTTAAATCTATAAACCATTTAAGAACTAATCCTAAATTAATAATAATAAAATACTAACATTAAAGAAAAAAAAATTGATATAATTTACAATATTTTTGACATCGAAATTTACAAAATCAATATTTTTGAATTACATAAAATTTGATATTTTTAACTACAAAAAAACTTACCTCAATATTTTACACCATTGATATTCTTGACTCGATATTAATGCAATTCGATATTTCCACATCGATATTCTGTCTCTGCACCAACCAGTGCAAATCTTGATTTGCTTTGAATTGTAACCCAAAGTAATGAAAAGCTGCACAATGTGCTGACTTGCATTACTTTGCACAGGGGGGAGGGCGTGGGGTCCATGGGTAGTGCATGGACGTTCCCATTCAACCACCCCTGGGCTTTGACGCAAATCTCTATCTACAAAGAATTGCAGACAAAGATTTGTGCCAAAATACTGCACCTCCTCGTGGCAGGCATAACGAGGAGAAATTAAAGCATTTCTCCTCGTTTTTCCCACTTTGCATGCATCCTGCATTGTACAGCACACATACAAAGTGGAAAAAGCGGTAAAGCATAGTTTTTGTACTGGACGGAACACCTTCCAGTACCAAAACAATGCTTCAGACAAAGCATACACCCTTGCACTATGGCTCAAAGGTGTCTGCATTGACGCATGGCTACTAAAAGTGTACCAGCACATGGAGAGAGCAGAACAGCGCCACATATTAGTAGATATGGAGCTGCTCTGCTCTCCTCGTTCATGCAGCCCTGCACAGCGCTGCACAGCAACTTAACTAGCTGCCTTGCGTTGTGTGACTTTTATGTAAATCTGGGCCCAAAATCATTAGAATCCGATAAGGGGACTAGAGATATAAAGTTTTAAGGCAGGGCAGACAACTAGGCACCAGGGGCCATAATTAGGAAGACTGTGGCGCTTGGCAGCACAGCAAGTCACCTTGCTGCACTGCCCTGCGTCACAGGGAAAGGGCAGGAATGCATTGTATTTAAGACATCCCTTCGCATTCTTATCCTTTCCCCTGCACTGGCGCACAATGGGCCGCTTAGCGCCAATGCAGGCATCCTTGCACCATGGTGCAAGGGTGCCTGCATTGCATGCAGGATTGTTCCTGTGCAGGAAGAGATACCTTCCTGCACAAAACAATCCTTAGAGGCTTTTTTCTCTTTCTATGTGTGCTGCAAAATGCAGCACACATAGAAAAAGGAAGTAAGAGGAGAAATAAAGATATTTCTCCTCGTTACGCCTCTCCTGGGGAGGTGTATCTTTTTGGTGCATACCCAGGTTTACCAGGTTTTGTAAATCAGGGAATGCATCAAAAACCATGGGAGTTGTGTGGGAACACTGACCACAGCGCCCATGGAACTCCTCCCTTGCGCAAAGTAATGCAACACAGTGATTTGCACTGTGTTGCATTATTCCATATTTTTTAAGCCATTCAAAGCCACGCAAAGTGGCTTTGCGTGGCTTCAAAAATATGGCATGGAGATTTGCGTCAATCATGTACCACATTCAGTGGTGCAAGCATGATGCAAAGCTCTCATAAATATGCCCCCAGGTCTCTCTAGTCAGGCCTCCTCCAGGGTCCAGTCCCCCTTGGTCTGCTGGGCCAATTTGGTGTCAGGAGTACTTCAGTTTTTTGTGTCTCTGGAACAGGCAAACAGGAGACCAGCCACTTGACCGTTGGAGAGCAGTTCCAGTCTCTGTGTGCCAACAGAAGTCTGTGAGTCCTCTTCTTCCAGTGGGAGGCAGGAGTCTTCCTTCTTCTAGCAAGGCCTTCCTCTTCCGGTGTAGTCTTACCAGATATCTTCTGAGGAAGTACTGGTGAGGTGTCAGTCTTAGCCTGTGCACTAGCCAGTGACTGGAGAGCTTCCCCTGCCCAGTCGTGAATACTTTCTCATCCCCTGTCCACCTCCTTTGGGAGCACTTCCTCCTTATGTGACTGTTAAATGACCCAGGAGCTTCTGTTTCAAGATGACAGACCCCTTCTGCCTCGATGGAGCACCCTAGCCACTCCCCTATGTAGATGAGCTTCCTTTCCACCCGACAGTTTCACAACTGGTTCTCCCTCCTGCTGGGGTTGGACCCAAATGGTCTAAAAAGGCTCAGCCAATAAATTGGAACAGATCCTCTTAGTCTGATTTGTGATTAGCTTGTCAAAAAAGCAAGTGTTTAAGACTGCCCTAGCTGTCCTGCACCCTGGCCCCCAGATGACTAATTCCAGAAAATTGGCCAGTTGTTAGCACCTTCCTGTTCTTCCTGGGTTCAGGGGCAGGCTATTGTCTTCTAAGACACAGGGGCCGATTCCGATCTCGGCCGGTAGGGCACCGAATTGTATTCGGCTTTACCGGATCCGATTCGGAGCCCTCTTTCCCGACCGATTCGGACGTGCGTCCGAACGAGCAAGTACGATGCGCACAACTGCCCCGATCCCGACCCAGCCGTACTCACCCAATGCAGCTCCTGTTCCCCGCCCGAGCCGGATCCGTAAACGCAGAATCGAGTCGCACGGAAGCCAAAATACAGCACCGTCCGTCCGGACTAGTACGATGCGCACTCCGTTTGCGCCGAACCCGTCGCTACGCACGGCACATCAGAGCATCCGGGAGAGGCGCACATAAGCTCCGATTCGCGCTATAAGACGATCCACGGCTACGAGACGAACACGCCAGCCACGAGTACGAGTCGAAGCAACGAGAAAGACGAACCAACCATGAATCCCATCGCGCAGGTCCTACCAATACTCTACATCTATTACCAGAACTGGTACGGACGCGTACGGCGCAGAAGGTAAGTCAAACACCCACCACACAAACAAACGACACGTACCAGACATATAACACACACACTTAGGGATGCAGAAATGACTCACACCAGCAACAGCAGAACCATAGGGGCGGGATGGCTATCACCAATGCCATATACACCCATAGGGGCCTGGATGCCTACCACTACTACCACCCCTACCCATGGGGGGATGGATGCCTACCACTACTACCATCCCCACTCATGGGGGGCTGGATACCTGTCACTACTACCACCCCTACCCATGGGGGGCTGGATGCCTGTCACTACTACCATCCCCACTCATAGGGGGCTGGATGCCTACCACTAGCACCACCCCTACCCATGGGGGGCTGGATACCTGTCACTACTACCACCCCTACTCAGGGGTGCTAGATGCCTACCACTACTACCACCCCTACTCAGGGGGTGCTAGATGCCTGTCACTACTACCACCCCTACCCATGGGGGGCTGGATGCCTACCACTACTACCACCCCTACCCATGGGGGGCTGGATACCTGTCACTACTACCATCCCCACTCATGGGGGGCTGGATACCTGTCACTACTACCACCCCTACCCATGGGGGGCTGGATGCCTGTCACTACTACCATCCCCACTCATAGGGGGCTGGATGCCTACCACTACCACCACCCCTACCCATGGGGGGCTGGATGCCTACCACCACCCCTACTCAGGGGGTGCTAGATGCCTGTCACTACTACCACCCCTACCCATGGGGGGCTGGAAACCTGTCACTACTACCACCCCTACCCATGGGCGGCTGGAAACCTGTCACTACTACCACCCCTACCCATGGGGGGCTGGATGCCTGTCACTACTACCATCCCCACTCATAGGGGGATGGATGCCTGTCACTACTACCACCCCTACCCATGGGGGGCTGGATGCCTACCACTACTACCACCCCTACCCATGGGGGGCTGGATGCCTACCACTACTACCACCCCTACCCATGGGGGGCTGGATACCTGTCACTACTACCATCCCCACTCATGGGGGGCTGGATACCTGTCACTACTACCACCCCTACCCATGGGGGCTGGATGCCTGTCACTACTACCATCCCCACTCATAGGGGGCTGGATGCCTACCACTACCACCACCCCTACCCATGGGGGCTGGATACCTGTCACTACTACCACCCCTACTCAGGGGGTGCTAGATGCCTACCACTACTACCACCCCTACTCAGGGGTGCTAGATGCCTGTCACTACTACCACCCCTACCCATGGGGGCTGGATGCCTACCACTATTACCACCCCTACCCATGGGGGGCTGGATACCTGTCACTACTACCATCCCCACTCATGGGGCTGGATACCTGTCACTACTACCACCCCTACCCATGGGGGGCTGGATGCCTGTCACTACTACCATCCCCACTCATAGGGGGCTGGATGCCTACCACTACCACCACTCCTACCCATGGGGGGCTGGATGCCTACCACTACCACCACCCCTACTCAGGGGGTGCTAGATGCATGTCACTACCACCACCCCTACCCATGGGGGGCTGTAAACCTGTCACTACTACCACCCCTACCCATGGGGGGCTGTAAACCTGTCACTACTACCACCCCTACCCATGGGGGGCTGTAAACCTGTCACTACTACCATCCCTACCCTTGGGGGGCTGGATGCCTGTCACTACTACCATCCCCACTCATAGGGGGCTGGATGCCTACCACTACCACCACCCCTACCCATGGGGGGCTGGATGCCTACCACTACCACCACCCCTACCCATGGGGGGCTGGATGCCTGTCACTACTACCACCCCTACTCATGGGGGGCTGGATGCCTACCACTACCACCACCCCTACTCATGGGGGCTGGATACCTGTCACTACTACCACCCCTACTCATGGGGGGCTGGATACCTGTCACTACTACCACCCCTACTCAGGGGGCTGGATGCCCACCACCCACACCACCCCACTCATAGGATGGGTAATGCATGACACAACCAGCATACTCCAACATAAGGAATGTAAGAAAAAAACAGCCTCCCAACACCATGACAAGCATGTGTAGACTGTGTCAAATGCCTACACCACTGAACATGACATTGAACATACAATGTGACCCCCTATCACATGTGTCACACATAAATGTGTGTGGCCTCCACAATGCAAGCAGACCATGACCACTGTGGCAATGGGGTCCAACCCCCATTATCACAGTGACCAAAAGGTAAGTGTGGGGTCCATAGCTGAAGCACATTTTGAACATTGTGGCAATGGGGTCTAAGCCCCCATCATCACAGTGACCAAAAGGTAAGTGTGGGGTCCATAGCTGAAGCACCTTTTGAACATTGTGGCAATGGGGTCTAAGCCCCCATCATCACAGTGACCAAAAGGTAAGTGTGGGGTCCATAGCTGAAGCACCTTTTGAACATTGTGGCAATGGGGTCTAAGCCACCATCATCACAGTGACCAAAAGGTAAGTGTGGGGTCCATAGCTGAAGCACATCTTGAACATTGTGGCAATGGGGTCTAAGCCCCCATCATCACAGTGACCAAAAGGTAAGTGTGGGGTCCATAGCTGAAGCACATCTTGAACATTGTGGCAATGGGGTCTAAGCTCCCATCATCACAGTGACCAAAAGGTAAGTGTGGGGTCCATAGCTGAAGCACCTTTTGAACCTTGTGGCAAAGGGGTCTAAACCCCCATCATCACAGTGACCAAAAGGTAAGTGTTGACATTGAAAAAGCTGCAACTGCCAAACAGCATGGATGATTCCTGGTCACAGGACAACAAACACATCAGTGGCAAAGTAGTGCTTGTGTCCCATAGCAACATAGATTGGGGGAGGCAAACAGTGCAGTGCAAATAAGACATACCTTTGGCCATGTGCAGACAAACATCACCCATGGGGGCTGACACTGTCAACATTCATCAATAACACAATGACAGAAGTGACCATCATAATGCAGACCCACATATTTGCACCAATGGGCACACAAATGTAGATATCCTGTGGAGACTGTAGATGTGAGGTGAACAAATACCATACCATGGCAGCAATGGGACACACAAACCATGATCATTGTGCTGACTGATGACCTAGGAGTCCCAGGGACAGCAGGGGAAACCCACCAAACAACATACAGCCAATGGCACACTAAAGATATGCCAATGCAGTGGTGCAGATGCACAAACACAAACAGGCAGCCCCACACTGCATATCAAACACAACAGGTGAGGGGGGTGCCAGTGTCCCCAGGCAACCACACAACACATGAGGAGGCCTGAATACCAATTACACAGATGTGCATACAGTGCCACACAAAAGAAACTCATGGATCCGAATCCCCTCTGTGGGCAATCAGGCATTGTTAGATGAGAGGGAGTCCAAATTACACATGTCACACAGGCTTGTAGGAACAGCAACTAACACAGCAAGACACAGACCCACCACAGCACTACCCCCAGGGTCCCCACATTGTGGTGACACTGGCCTGCATGATAATCCCACTGTGATGACAAAGCTAGATGTCGTTCACGCTGTGAACCACAGTCATGTGTCCTGAGCAACAAACTACCATCACACCTACACAAGCAGAAATCTATCAGCACGGCCTGTCAGCCAAGGCCAACATGGAGGCAGGGGTCTAGCCGTGCAACAACTCTCATCTGCACACACTCAACACCACACACCATGATCTCCACCAATGTGCCGCAGTGAAGCTCACATGCACTGGTGACATTGCACATGCACCCATGACAATCCCAGGGGTGGTGGTGGGAACTAAGGTGCAGAAACCCATCACACATGGCCACTCAACAAGACTCGTGAATGTCTGACACACTGCCCAGTACGCCGTACATGGACATGACGTCAATACCACACCAACCAATGGGATCCCGGCCACAGACACACACCAATGAAGAAGCCAAGGTCACCCACAAAGAACACACATAGACAACCTCCAACATTGCAGCTCTGACCCTGAGGAGTGGCAGCAGTCACACACACAACGTGTCACAATCACTGAAAGCCAACACAAACTGGAAATTACATGACCGGTGTAACCAACAAGTGCCAAGGGGAATCCTGACTGTGTCCCATCTGCGTTTGCCCACAAACTCAGCCCTGACAGCAAACACACCTATGGGTGACACCCTGATGACCAGTAAGTGCCATGCACCCACATCACAGAGAACCCAGGGAGATGACTTTGGGGGAACATAGGTCAACTCAGCAAGCATCACAGACAGGTACATCACTAGGGATCCCAGCCTGCCTAGCAAAATGGAAGTGAACACACACAGACATGCTCACACAACACACACCTTGTGCTCAGGCAATGTCACAGAATTACACACTGCCATGAGGGGACTCCACTCCTGTGTAAGGAAAGCTGTGCCATACGTTGTCTCAGTAGGGCTCTATCATGTCAGCAGAACACTTGGTCACACAGTCAACAATTAGCACAAAATGAAGGCTCCCGTCATATCAGCCTGGTCATGGGAGTGTCACCGAAATCATCAGCACAGATCCAACACACATGTATAGCAAGTTGCACTAATAACACAGATGATTCCTTCCCCATTGATGCCCAAACTTGCATGTCCAGTGGAGATGGCCACACGGTCAGGGAAGTAGACTAATTGAACAATGGCAAGCACAACAGATGTGCAGGGGTGTAAGCCACAGATGTGATATTGCAAATGTAAGTAGGAAATCCCATTGCCAAATATTGAAAACATGACACCCTCATATTGCTGCAAAGGATGACATGGATACACAACAGGATAGGACACATTCCCCCTGGACCACATGGGGTCCTGCACAGTAACACTTCATTTCCCTGAGATCAAAAATCACCATCACTGCAGCAAGGGCACGGTTAGCAACATCAACATCATGTACATCAGAAGCAAAACCACTAGAGAACAGAAAGTAGCTTTATTCAGCATATGTGTGTGAAAACAGTGAAAGTCCAGAAAAATAACAAAGGCCAATGGCCAGTCCATTAACAAAGTCCGAACAGGGTGACAGTGCCAGATGTCACCCTTTGCATGCCTGCACTGCTACACACCAGGGACATTCCCCTCGGAGGGGCATACGGGGGGGCAGGCCAGGCACCGCAGGGACAGGATCAGGGCTCACCAGAAGGAGGCAGGGAAGGGGTGGTGGGTGCTGGAGAGTCTTTGACAACTGCAGTGGAGGTGTCTGACATGGTGTGTGCCGGCACAACTGGGGGGCATGAGTCAGATGGTGTGGGTGCCGGCACGACTGCAGTGGGCTGGGCAGATGGAGTGGACAGGTTCCCCACTGCAGTGCCCAAGTCAGACGGGGTGGTAGTGGACTCCACTGCAGTGCCTATCTCCAGGGGAGTAGAATGGGGTTCAGGTAAGGTGGGCAGGACAGAGGGGGAGGACACCGTCTCCACACCAGTGGCACAGACATGCGCAGCGGGGGGTGTGGTGCTGGAAGAGCAAGTGGCAGGGGGAGAAGGCTGGATCATTTTGGGGATGGTGTATCTGTGGGTGGGGGAACCTGGGGCAGGGTGTGGTGGGGGCACCTGTGGAGTGGGGGCCTGAGGGATGGAGGAAGGAGACTTGGTGGTTGAGCTGCAGGGCGGCGGCGGGGTCTTGCTCTTCCGGGTCCGGGGGGACTTGCGGATGGGGGCCTCAGTCTGTCTGCCCCTGGGGGAGGGTGTCCGGGGGTGAGGGGCACTCCCCTCTGTGTGGGTGGGCTTCCTCTTCCCCCTGTACGCTGGATCAGCTGGATTGGAGGGGAAGAGGCCGAGGTCACAGAGGAAGAGCCGCTGTGTAGGTGGGGTTGCAGGTGAGGCAAGGGAAGAAGCCTTGGAGGGAGAGGTATCGGAGGACTGCGGAGTGACTGTGGATGCCTGTGTGTGTGTCTGTCCCCATCCCCTGTTGGTGTGGTATCAGTCCCCTGAGGATGCCTGCGTGCACGTCTTGTTTTTGTAGTGGGTGTGTCTGTGCTGCCCGTGTCTGTGTGTTTGGGTGAATGTGCAGGTGTGCATGTGCTTGGGACAGGTAGGGTGCCAGGAAGTGTGGATGGGGCAGAGGTAGGCGGGGTGAGGGACTGTTGGAGGAGGGACACTGCTGCCGTCAGGGAGGAGTCCATGGACCTATTGCTCCTCTGTAGGGCAGACATGCCCGATGAGATGCCCTCCATGAACGACACCAGCTGAGTCAACAGAGTGGTGTGGGCATGGAGGACACTCAGCATTGCTGTCTACCCTACATGGAGCTGGTGAAGTAGGTACACAGACTCCTCACTCAGGGCAGCAGGGGACACAGGGGCAGGGGGTGCAGTGCCTGGCACGAAGGAGACATGCTCCCGAACACGGGAGCCTCCACGGACCTCTGGCATGGGAGCCGATGGGAGGGCGGTGGTGGTGGTGGTGGCGGGGACAGCAATACTAGCTGGGGTGTGGTGGCTGCTGACACCCGCCTCCACAAGGGAGTCATCCTCCGAGCTGCTGTGGTCCTCAGCTGAGGTGGCTGGTGCTGAGGACTCCTCGGTGTGGCTCCCCTCGCCCTCCGTGCCACTGGGTCCCTCCGACCACTCCTCGGCTGCTGACCCAGTCTCGCTCTGTGGCTCCTCCTGGTCCGTGGAGCTGTCCCCTCCTGTGGCCGTGGATGTATCTGCAAACAATAGGGAAACAGACAAACATCAGTCACCTGCACTGACCGCACACACCACAGTAAGTACAGCACATTACAGAGCAAGCCCTGGCATCC